>OX235273.1:108990140-109164328 GCA_944472155.2 Trichobilharzia szidati | reverse complement strand
TACCTGAATGAAGAATATTCACCTGTAAGAAATTCGCTTCAGATCCTTATGTTTATTTATTTGTAACCAGAAGGTCCTGAGTTCGAACCCCTTTGGTGGGTGCGAACTGATGAAGAGTCCCAAAGAAGGCGGACGAAACAGATGTCCAGTAATTCCCGCAATGTCAGCTCATGATGAAATCCTGTAACCAATCAATGGAATCCCTACAAACCAATATTTGAAAATATTTACTATTACAATTAAACTAGCCAGTGATACGGTCGATACATTCTGCACATTGACTAACAGACTAGTAGTGTTATATAGGCTGGCAAAATAAATATTATTTGTGTAACAAATCTACTGAGGTGAATGTAAATTCTAAAATAGTATAAAATGCGCAATGATAATAATAGTAATAGTTCATAACAAATTCATACACTGTGCTGTAGGAAAATTGACAAGTTGGTTAAAAGCTTAATAAAATGCGTTTTTGATGGGTGACTAGTACAATAAAGAAAGTATGCGCCAAAGACAAGATAGTAAGATAACGGTGAATAGTTCATGATAAAAAAATCAATATGTGAAATATAAAGGAAGTGAAAAATAGAAATACCATCATTAATTATCAATAAAAAATTATTTTGTTAGCGTCTATATGAATGGAACATTTGGAAGTAATTGAAGGATACACCTAAATGGAGGATATAAATTATGAAAGTCTGTGGAACTAAAACTGTTTATCAAGTGTTGTTCTGCGGGGTTCTGTTTGGATACAAGCTTGGCCACAAGCTGATATCGTATAGAAAACCAATGGAAAACGCGAGAGTACCGGACAACTGTTTCATCTTTGTTTGGGATTCTTCAACAGTATGCATCCACATGAGTTCGAACCCAGGACTTTCTGGTTGGTTACAAGGCGAGCTCGTGAACCATCCAGACACTAGGATCTGAGTTAATTCCAGTTTCTGCTTATTCGCGGTAGACACAGAGCAACAGCCAGCCAACGCTACCGGCGAATAAATGTTCTCTAACATGAATTGGTGAACCGCGCTAGTTACGACTTCTCGCTAGAACTTGCCATTTAGAGCTTCAGATTAATTATCAACTAACTAATGTCAACTACTGATCAAACTTGAAACATATCAAGTCACTGCAAACCCTAACCTGTATAGAGAGAGAAAAAGGGAAAAGGGAGAGATAGCGTCAATGCAGGACGCTTTATATTATTATATTATTATTTCCTTAAATTCCTAGAGGAACATAGGGACTCAGCCGCGCGTCTCCATTGCCTTCGATTCTCTGCTAGAGTTTTCACCTGCCTCCAAGTCTGCCCACATGCTTTCATCCCCTCTTCACATGACCTCCTCCGTGTCACCCTTGGACGACCAATTCGCTGCTTTCTTTTTGGGTTCCACTCGAGGGCTTGTCCAGTGATGTCACTTGATGGCTTCCTTAGAGTATGGCCAATCCATCTTCATTTCTTCCTGCCTATTGGTTGCACAACAGACGTCCGTGGCACAGTGGTTAGGATGCTGGCCGACCATGCACATGGTCCGGGGTTCGATCGCTGGCCGACGCACTCCTTCACCTTGCTAAGCCAGAAATAATGCTGCTGAAGAGGAAAGGATGGGAATGAGGGTAGCAAACCCATCCTATAAAAATAAACACTGCTACAGAAACTTCAAGCCACTAACTTGAAGCTCCATGTTCCACTGGGGAACGTGAAGGAAAAAGAAAGTTCCGAATTAATCGGAAAATTACGACTTTGATCTAAAGAAAGTAGAAAGCTTTCTATCGAAGGATAATTTAAACCCAAGGATGATTTTGATAAATACTTCTAATGTGGTGGTGTATGACCCTGAAGATATATTAGCCCTTATCCGATATCTCATATCAAACAAGTGTGATAGAATCGAAATGTTTATGCAATTAATTCGGCCTTTTGTAAATCAGGCTGGTAATTGATCTGTACACAAAGCTGTATACCTAGAGTATGCTATATGTATGACACCACCTCATGGTGACCTTTTAACCAAAGTTTTCTTACCTCATTTGAACCAGCCAGTCACCTATCACGTTTAAAACCTTGAAAATTTGGCCTTCACTACATTGTTTGTCTGTTATGACTGATTTTCATTATAGTCTGGTATTTCATACAATTTTGTAATTGCATTCAGCACAGTGAGTCTGTCACATAAACACTACTTATTTTATAAGAAGAAACCGGATGCTGGAGGAGGAGGGGAACTTATTGGAAAGAACATTCTTTCATTCAAGCGGACTTTTAATTCATGACCAGAGAAAGTACATATAAGACAATGTTACTTATAGAAAATAAAGAAGAAATTTGTGATTACTGATATATAAAACACAAAATAATTGAGTAAAGAATATCCTTTCGATAATTTCCTCCTCCTCTGACTCTACAATTATATATGTTTATATACGTAGAATATTCCAGAATAGTATTCTGGAATAGTAGTCAATATCATTATCGCTGTTTTTTTAAATAATATCGATTTGTAACGTAAGATCAATGGAATTAAAGTTAATTAAAGATGCTTAAATAATGAAAATAATAATAATATAATAGCAGGTAAAATATAAACTAAGATTTGGAAAATTCCACAAAAATTGAGGAGCATTCGAACCTAGATGGCCAAGGTAAGGATAATGTCTGAACTAACTTCTTTTGGACTCACAAATTAGTTGTCTTAATGTGCATCCCAACGGCCAGCCCCAGCAATATGTAGAAGTCGGACTCTTAAGGCGAAGTTACGATTTGTTGGTATGCTGTAAATGACTCTGAAAGCCTGGTTAACATCAATCTTGTGTTATGTTTGTATCCAAAAGATGAGATAGAATAGCCCTACGAATAAATTTTGTTTGTCCTTTACTTAACTACGCAGAGTGATGTTCGAAAATCTGACGAACTGGCATTGTCCAAAGATGTTTTAATTCATTGTGGAGACATGAAGCATTCAAAACCCTGTTTTTCATTATTGTACGGTGCTCAAACGACATGGGATTTATATCCTTGGGCAGTGAAATTTCGTTAGTAGTGATGAGATCAAAGAAATCATATACGGTAATCTGAAAATTGTGGCGAAAAATTCGGCGGCTGATTTTTGGTGGACTTATTAATGAACGTGATAACGGTACGAAATATGAGAATAAAAGTTCGAGCTGATGAGTTTGACCCCTAACGAGTGAAACGGTCATCCGGTGTTCAGGTCACTTGGACCTGGCTGGCTGGCAGGCACTCTTGGTTGATATGAATGGTACCCAACTAGTCATCTCAATTATTGATTAGTAGATAGCTTTATAGAAGTAATCGTGTCGTCTTTATGGAGTGGGACTGCTAGCCTAACACCCAACATCCCCTCTTTTCAGAGCTTAATACTGCCTTGGGGGTGGGGTGTTAATGGATTACATCAGCACAGATGTGAACCTAAATCATATGGAATCATATATGAACTATGGACGTATCATTTATACCCTGGCACGGGAAGATTTTCACCGTGTTAAAATGTAGGAAAATATCTTGAAAATAATTCAGTCTTAAAACTTAATTTACAGTGATTTCTTCCTATGTCGAAACATATCACAGGATGAAAATGTAAGACAGTAATATGATGATTACTTTCTGTAATGAAAACTTGCTTACCTCATTACGAGATTGAGGACAAAACTCCCTTCAGGCTAAAAATAGTCTGCTCACGGTAGACACTCTGTGTATTCAATCGAATGAATAACTAACAATTAACAAGAATAACTCAATTCTGCGAAAAAAGTTCACCAAAATTGCACCCTAACTCATTAGGATTATGGGTATCTTATTGTTGGCGCTGCAACACGGGATGACATTAATAAAGGTAGCTCCAAACTGTATTATCTATCAATTTCATCAATCTGCAATGAATTAAGCAGATTACTGAAATTCCAGTGAAGTCAGTCTGCAGATTATCCCCTTGTTTCTCCTTAAAAATCTTCTGCAAGAAATCATGATGTGAGTTTTAAACTTGTTGGTATAGGATTGCAGTCTTGTTGATTATCGTAAACTAGATAATGCAGCAGACTGTATGTGTGGAGTGAAAGAACGAGCACATTTTGGAGTGAATATTCATCCCGAGTCTGCAGTTCACCGAAAATGTATGTGTGGTGTTTCAGTAGAGGCATCTAAGATAGGACGTCAGGTGAACGAACTTACAGAAGACAGAGGTGGTGAAGGTATCTAACTATTTACAGGAAACAATAGTCATCATTATTATGAGAAATCCAAAGGAGGTCGTCTGTGTCAATTTCCTTAGATACAGGAGGCATGGATGAAGATGTAATCAATAGCCATAATGAAATATGGAATGTGGTTATTACTTTGAAAGTTGTATAAGGATTTGCATGACTCAAGAACTAAAATTTTAAAAAGTGTTAAGCCGGCGTTTCCAAATGCTTCAAAAACTTGTTACACATATCACTAAAAGAATTTCCAGCAGGTCATTTTAGGCTTTCATCGACAGATACCTTCGCTGACTGGCTAGCTGGGAGCGATTCAGTAAACTGGCTAACAGTCAATTAATCAAGTAATATTCAGTAGGAAATGGAGATGGACTGGAAATATACGAAAGAGACCAACCATTGACATTACACACCAGACCAGTGCTTGCGTCGAAACTGAATGGAAAGTGATGAATTTATTACAGTAAGCTTCAATAACTACCATTGTCCCGAACGACTTGATTACCGAAAGAGTACAAATAAAAAGTATTCATTATTGATTATCTCCACTTGTGTATATCAGTTAGACAGTATTTATGAGGACAATGACATCTCAAGAACTGAAAAATGGATAACGTAGTAACACTGTACTAGACAACCTTTGATTAAAGAGGACTAATATTTTAATTCATTCTGTTCTCTGCAGTCGTCTTTATGTGGTCTCACAATCACCCATAAGGTATCATCCGCTTCCTATACGACCACCTCCACGTCACCCTTGGACACACGTCCAACTGGTCTTTCCTAGTCCAGGTCCCACCTAAGGGCCTGGCGCATTATTTCACTCAGTGGTCACTTCATTGTATGTGCAATCCATTTCCATTCCCTTCGGAATATTTGTTGAGCAAAAAGTTCCTGGTGACATCACAGGACAGGCCCTCAATTGGAACCCGAACGGGAAGCGGCAAGTCGGTCGTCATTGTGAGGGTGACATATGGGAGGTCATGTGAAGAGAAAATGAAAGCACATGGGCATAGGTAGAGCCAGGTGAAAAGGTTGGCAGAGAACCGAACGCAATGGAAACGTACGGTTGAAGCCCCATGTTCCTCTAGGAACTAAAGGAAACAATAATAAAATTAACAGGTTCCTGGTTAGTTCGTTGTCATAGTTCCTTGTTACTTACCCTTTCTTGATATCTGATCTTCGGTATGGAGCGAAAGCAGATGTTGGTAAAAAATTGAAGCGTATCGGAAATGGTTTCGATAACTCTAAGAGTCCCCGAACCATAAAAATAACTTGGCAATAATTAGCACTATAAATCCGAATCTTCTTCATTATACTCAGTGCGACATATTTCCGCACTTATTTTGAAGCATCGAAGGTCTGTCTTGCCTCTCTGATAGTGGTTTTCACATCATATGTGCCGCCTGTCGTTGAGATGCTGCTGCCTGGACAAGTGAAAGAGGTGTCTCCCGTCAAATTTCTCCTTTTCATGGTGCTTGATGCTTGTTTTTGTTGTTGACTAGGCGTCTTCATCACCTCTGTCTTCTTTATGTTCATTTGAAGCTCTATATTCACTGCTCTAAGGGAATTTAAAATAATCAAAAGATGTCACAATCGAAATCGTCCTCGGTTCACCGAAAATATAGAAATAAAACCTTTTTTGGAATATGTATACACGCGTATGCCGGACTTCACTCACCCTGGTAATCCTTTTTTTTCAGTAACTCTTTGTCAGTTCGATTGCGTCATTCCTTTTCCGTTTTCGTGCGTTGGTGACACAGTGGTTAGAACTCTCGCCGACAATGCACATCGTCCCACTCACACCCGGTATCAATGGTCGGCCTGCGAAATTAGGCTATCGATAACACTTGTTGAAAATTTCATACTTGTATCAAAAATACTACTGTGTAGAATCAGGCTATGAACAAAACAAAAAATTTCAAACTTTCTAACCCAGTGAGCTCTTATCATTTGTATTTTATTGTATCTTATTGCTCAATGATTACTAAATTATTTATTGTTCTAGTTTATTATTCATTATTTTATTATCATTAATATTATAACCACGCTGCACGTCTCAGCTGAACACATTTTCTATTTCACATTATGGGAATTTTCTCTCTAACTAGACATATATATATTGATTGGACACTAGTTGGTAACTAATTTAATGTATCTAGTCCTATCTTTGGTGCAGACTGAATTCTATCAGTCAAGTCTGCAATGTTGCCACCATTCTGGGTGGCTTACCATCGCGGTGCTCTTTAAATTGTTCATATTAAATGGTTGGAGGCAATCAACAGAAAGTCTGCTACAAACAAGGGACTAGATACACTACACTAGTATCCAATACATTTATAAAATATAATATTTATTGTCATTACAATAATGATAGCCAGATATGCGGCGGATGCACTTTTAAAGTAGAATAACAGATTAGTCATAGGGTGTCAGAATAAATAGTCGTATTTATGTGACAGACGTCGTGCTAGGCTGAAATCGATCACGAAATATTGTGAAATGGGAGACAGTGGTGGTGGTGATTAGTCACGATAGATTTGTAGAGTGTTAGGTAGGAAAATTGACATGTCAGTTCAAGGTTATAAATGGTGTCAGGTGAATGAGTAGCTAGTGCAAAGTGGTATGTATTAAACAGGAGATAGTAAGAGTGCAATGGGAGGTTCATCATGAAATAATGAATGTGTGAAATGAAATAGTTGGAGGCATATATCGAGAAAAGAAATGATATCACTAATAATAAGTCCGGATAGTATAAATGGGAAATTCGATAGTATTGAGAGAATGTTTGCGTGAAGGACATAAATTATGACGAACAATAATAATAATAATTGTAATAATAATATTTGTAATAATAAGCAAAGGAAAAAAACCAAGAGGATTAAGGGGAAGAAGCACTCTTGGTGATAAGAAGAATCATCAATCCAAGTTTGGCCACGGTAGGAACAGCGTCTGGACGTGTTCTTTTTGGATACAAAGTTCTGGTTTAGTCGATCTGATTGCAACAGCTTCAGCTATACTTGATAACGACTTCGGAATTCGGTATATAACCCTGAAAGCTGTGTTGACATCGATGCGATGTCCAGTATCGACCAAGTGTGACAGGATCGAGCTTTTTATGCACTTAATTAGTCCTTGCTGAAAGAAGCTGGTAAATATTCTCGAACTCGTAGACAAACTTGCCTAATCGTGTGCCCTATATAACTTGAACCACAGGAACAGTTAAAATGGTATATGCATGAAGAAGAGCTAAGGTTAGGTAAGACATCTTTGAGTTGCTGGGTGAACATTGGACGGCTACTAAAGAATATACTCAGAAATGCAGAGTAGAAAGTTTTCTTTATCACCCTGATTAAACGATGCGATAGAATTTCCACGGTATTATCTCCCATGAATAAAAACAAAGGTTTTTTCTGCACCGTTGCCAGTTCATCTTTACGACTGCTGTGACCTATGTTGGGTTTAATGAACTTCTCTGGATATCCGTTCTCGCTTAGAATGTCTCGGATGACCTGGACGTCTTTCCCTAAGTCCAAAGTTTTCTACCGATTACCCCTGGCTACCTAATACATATATACATCTTACCGTTCTTATGCTCTGAGCTAGAATTTACTTTGTTATACAGTTCATTACTGAACAGTTGAAGTCTCTTAAAATCGTATTATAACACACTTAAATGAATACAATTCTTTTCATCTGACCATTTAGAAAAAAAAACCTACTTATCACAAACTGAAAGCGTCATACTTTTTTAGAGTTGAAAATTATTTTTTAGCAGAGTAATTTCGGTAAATATTGTGCATATTCTATGTCTTAATGTTTCATTTTGTATTTTGCATCTAGCTACGCAAGTACAACTATGAAAATCAGACGTCATCGGGAAGAATGGGCAGTATTCATATATATATATATATATATATATATATATATATAAACAGACGTACTTTTTGAGAAGCTATGATAGAATCAGTGAAACTTTATAGCTTACAAATAAAACAATCAAAAAATGTTGTGAAAGAAAAATGACAATTAAAAATAACTGTAGGGAAAAAAACACAACTGAAACTGGTAGGAATATAATTCAGTTGGAGAAGGAGGAGAGAGAGGAATAAAAGTAGAATATATATATGTTTATATGACTTGAAGCATTAGCTCATTTGTTTCTCTAAGCTAAAACTTTTCCGTTGAAAATTTCAAAACTATGGCTATCATATATTCATTTCATTTTCACTGAAGTTCGTCTAGCGTCGGTGGTATAGCGTTTGGGACGCTCGCCGACCATACACATGGGCCAGGGTTCGATACCCGGCCACAGACGTACTCCTTTACCTCGCTAAGCCAGAAATAATGCTGGTGAAGAGGAAACGTTGGGCATGAGGCTAGCAACCCCATCCTGTAAAATGAACACTGCTACAGAAACTTCAAGCCACTAGCTTGAAGCCCTATGTTCCACTGGGGAACGTGAAGGAAAGACATGAAGACGTGAAGGAAGGACATTTTGACGTGTCATTTTGTTTTCATGAATTGATTTGCAGGGCTTTGATGGGATCCAAGTTTCATCACAAGATGATATCAGTTTGGGAAACCTGAGAAATGGCGAACCACCGTTTCATCCTAGTTTAGCAGGTCTGCACAGATGGCCACGCCAGGGATAGAGCCCAGGACCTTCAGTTTACAAGAGAAGCTCGTTGACCACTCAACTAATGTCATGGAATTCAACAGTTGATATATTCTAACTTCTGCCATTTTTTATATATAGTGCGACTACCAGACAGTGTCCGCAGTGAGTAGGTTTTTCACAGCCAAATTGGTAGACCCTACTGGTCAAGACTTCTTGCTAAGTTGTGCATGAAGACAGTTACTCGAATCCCTGTAAGCCAAAACTTGAAAATTAGTCTAATCTAATCTCTTTTTCATATATTTATTCACCTTAATGAATTTGAATAAAGCGAGAACTACAGTTTTTGCAGAATAAAGTGGTACCATCTTTTATTTCGTTGCCTTCTCATAAGATGTTTACAGGCCAAAGTCATTATTAAATATATATACAGAAGCAAACAAAAATCAGTCAATATATGCATACAGTAATAATATATATATATATTTAATATTAAACACTATTCCGAACAATAGTGATTATACACAATGGAAACTTTTCGTCATTACGTATTCAGATGGAAGAGAGATGAAAATATCCAGTTACAAGGGCAAAGAAAGACTGATAACCGCTTCTTTCTGAACGCAAAAATCAGGTTTCAGGCGCTTGATAGGGATGGCTTCAGCAAACTTGAGGATGATTGAGCTCATTTGCCTACTGATAATTTTGAATGGTTTCGAGACGTCCACCTCACAACCCGTGTCAAGAAGATGCCTGGTGATGGCACTGTTTCAAGCATTTGTTCCCTTCAGACATCAGCTTTTTGATGGATGTTCAGAAAATCGTAGATATGCTTTCCTTTCTGTCCTTCCAATGTAACTGCTCCCGCAGATTATTGTGAAACTCGTTAATTTTGTTATTTTCCTTACTAATTTGTCTACAGGTAAGATATTTCCCAGGAATCCTTACTTTTTAATCCCGATGTTGTTGCTTCCTTCACTTGAAACTTTACATTGATGTTGTTTTTGTAAAGCTGATTATGCTCCCTAGGAGTACCTTACCACCACATCCTTCATTATTCTCATAGTTTCAAAAAGTGTCAGTAATTGCGCGACGTGTACCTTGAAATTATTTTGTCTAGGATTATGTAATTGCTATTGAATTCACAATATATATGACTGTAAAATCATCCTAGGCAAACGTACAGTTGCGTAACTGGATGTGTTGGAAGTATATAAGTAAAAAGGTAGTCTTATCCAAAAATCTATAGTGAGAGAAGTACAACAGCGAGCTGTGTCCTTCTGTCCCACGTTTAAATGATTGACATGTCTATTAACTTATATACAACTAAATTCGTGACAAAGCGTGAAGCTGTCTGTCTCAGTAAATCACATATTAAAGCAATACACAGTAGAAAGGATAGGTATACGCTAAGGAATTAGAATATACTTTATACACTAAAATAGGTTATCACTGATACAAGTATAAAACTTGTGCACTGTGATAGAGTATAATTCCAGTATAGGTAAAATTTATTTTGATAAATCACATAGTGATATTAGATAGTTAGAGGCAGTCGGCAGGGAGCCTTGCCTGACCTAGGTTTCGTGCTAGTTGGCACTCACCAGTCAGTCAGCAAGGCGTATCTGCAGCCTTGAAGGAACTCATATCCCTTCTGAGATTCGAACCCGTGTCACCCAGTGCTGCAGTCAGAGACGTTACCACTGAGCGATATGGGCTTGTGACTGACCTCCTGTAGGACTATAGTGGGTATTTTTTATTGGACACTAGTACCTAGGGTGATGTGTCTAGTCGTTTCTTTGGTGCAAACTGAATCCCATCAGTCAGGTTTGCAATGTGTCCACCACACCACTAGGTAGCTCGCCATCACGGTGCACACTGATTTGATGATATTAGATAGTTGGAGGCAATCGGCACCGAGATGACGAGCTACCTAGACTGGTGACCACATTGCAAACCGCACTGATAGAATTCAGTCTGCACAAAAGGAAGGACTAGACACGTAGCACTGCTTGCTAGTGTCCAATCAAATCACACAGTGTCGTACAGTTTTATTAACTGGTAACCTTCCGGGCACAATTTATTGATCATAATCATATCAAGGCATTCACTCAACTTTCCTACTTCACTCCTATAATTCCATTATTTTTCATCGCTTGACTTGATTAATAGTAGTATTTTCCATATTTCCGGTATGAGTGATGAGTCATTCCTATTGCATGTGTTGGTTGCAGGCTGGATGAACCCCTTTTGTGTGGTTGTGTTAATGCACGAAGTGCTATAGCTGAGTTTTTTCTCAATTACTTATCTTCTCTGGGTCAATTATACTTACTTTAGCTAAATTCTCATGTTCTGATAATCTCACTACTCCTGATCTACTAGTTTGACCTATGTAGTTGACCTCACTCACAGTCATTGCAAGGGATTTCGTAAAATATATTATTTTGCGTAATCGGGTCAACTGGGTCCTTCAACCTACAGAGCTTATCCTATCTGAGTGAGTTTGTAGGTTTGAATACCACTCTGATTCCTGCTTTATTAGGAATTCTACTTAAGGCCTCAAATGTACCCTCCTTATATGGTATAACAGTAGATGCTTTATATTCTCTCTTATTTATGTTATGATCATTACTTGCATTACTTCAATTTTGCTTTTTACCTTTCCTGATCTCCCTAATGAATTTTATAGAATAATTATTCAACACCAACGCTTCTTCTATCTGTTTCATTTCATCGTTTAGGTCTTTTCATGTTCTTCTTAGTGCTACTGCTCGGTTTGTTAGATACTTAACTCAGCATATCTTCACAGATAGATAATGGATGAGATGAATTAAAGTCTAAATACCTATTAGAATGCGTTGGTTTTCTATAAACACTAGTGTGTAGTTTACCTTCTTCTATTCGTTTTCTTTTACAATCTAACATAGCTAATTCTCCTTGCTCATTTTCAGTTTCAAATGTGAATTTTATTCCCTCCACTAGTGAGTTTATGTGTGTCAAGAAGCTAGAGATATGTTCTGTTTTTAACACTGTGAAAGTGTCATCCACATATCTCCACCATATTTTTGGAGTAGGATTAAACATATTAAGTGCCATATTTTCCCAGCTATCCATAAATATATCTGCCACGATAGGGGATATTGGTGATCCCATTGCTACACCTTCAGTTTGTCTATATATTTTGCCTTGGAATCTAAAGATAGTAGATGTGAGGCATAGCTGAATCCCTAAAATAATTTCTTTAATGGACAGCTTTGTCCTATGATTGAGTTCAGTATCCGCAGTTAGTTCCTTTTTAACTGCTTCTAAGGCCATACTGACTGGTATATTAGTATAAAGACTGGTTATATCAAAACTAACCATTGTTTTATCATTATCTAGTTGAATGTCATTTAGTTTCCTTTTCACCTCATATGAATTAGTTAGTCTAGAATTTGAACGATTTCTAATGGGGCATAATATTAGAGCTAAATGTTTTGATAATTCATATGTCGGCGTATTTCTGAAATCTACTATTGGTCTTATGGGGTAACCCGGTTTATGTTTTCTTATAGTAACATATATTCTACTAGCGTTATTAGTTTTAGGCATTAAATTAAACCATTGATTTTTTGAAGCAGACATCAAGGTAACTTACATGAAGACCGAACTCTGTAATGACTAAAACTCAAATATTTCAGTCTGAATACAGGAAACACTTGGTGAATTCTTCCGTATCGGTAGTCAAACTTCCGTGAACAATGCAGTTTTTAGATGTCATCGAAGCATCCACATAAGCAGCCCACATGTCAACAGGGACCGAACATTTCATACCAGCCAATCAACGGCAAAATGAAAATTGAATAAAAAATAATCAATAATTGACACCCGCTGCACAAGAGGCAGTTATCGTGACGCAGGTAGTCTAGTGGATAAAACTCTGGCCTCTGAAACGATGGCCTCATTTGGAGAATGTAAGCACATCCAGTTGACGAGTCACAAATGAGACGAAATGTGCATCCTGAATTCTATTAAATTAGTCTGAAACTATGTTCCAAAAAAACAATAAAATCACACTTTGCTCTAATAGAATCTGTGATATTATTTAACAGTAAATAACGTTTATCAAAAATACTAAACTACATTTAACAATGTTGTCAGCTATATAGCCCAAGAGGTCCTCATGTACAAAATACTTACTCTACAACAAAACTGATTGATGAAACACAACAGTAAACTAGCTAGGAATCAATAAGAATATTATTTTTTTGCAATACATTAGGATCAAAACATCGTGTATAATAATCAAACAGAACAAAACATGTGTCCTACAGACAATCAAATTCAGACATAACCTTGGCTTCACTTCAATACAATTGCAGCATTAAACAACATGTTATTGTCAACAATCCACTAGTACATGATAGTAAAGTGTAACGTTAAAAAATAGGTATCAGTCTACAACAGAGATAAATAACAAAGACGAATGTAAATGTTAGAACAATAACATTCGGCTCAGGGGAAAAGGATGGTCGTTAGAAACCTGAGTGAGATATCCAAATAGGTATCACTATTGTAAGTAGATTGTTCATGAAGTGATTTTCGAATTCATTATTCTGCCACATTATTATTATTTATCATTATTGTTCCCTTGGGTTCTGAGCGGACCATGCGGCTTCAACAACACACCTCAACTTTGTTCTCTTTTCCAATGTCCTCTTTAACTAGGCCCAGGGTTGCCAATTATCTCTCATCTCTTCCTCACATGATCTACTCCATGTGACCCTCGCACCGACGACCCACTTGTCGCTTCCTGTTTGGATTCCACCCGAAGGCCTGGCGCAATGTTATTCGATGGTTTCGTCAATGTATGTCCAGTCCATCTCCATTTTCTCCTACATATTTGTTGAACGATAAGTCCTTGGTTAGCCTATTCCCATAGTTTCTTGTTTCTTATTCTTTCTGGCTTGCCATTTGATCTTCAGTACAGAGCCAGCGAAGGCTGTGACCTGTTGGAAATGCTTTTCTTGACGTGCACTACAAGTTTCTGACCCGTATAGAAGAACTGGCTTCATATTTGTGCTGAAAATCCGAATCTTATTGTTCGTGCTAAGTCCAGAAGATTTCTAAACTGATTTCAGATTGGTGAAGGTATTCCTCTATAAATTCACAGAAATTCCTCTTCTACGAGTTATATATTATATACCCTTGTTTCATTGCTGTCATTTCCTAGACATGAACGTCCATGCCACGAATTAAGCAGACTAAAATCTTACTTTTACTGGTAGTAATATGGATAAGGTAATACTAGTTCTTTAGCTTGCGTCAGAAATCGCGTCGGTGCCACAGCGATTAGGACTCTCGCCGACCATGCACATGGTCCGAGATTCGATCACCCACCGACGTACACCTGATATCTATGGTCGGCCTGTTAAATTTGGGCTACCGATATCACATGCTGAAAATTTCATACTTGTACCAAAATACTGTGTGGAATCAAGCTATAATAAAAGATTTAACAATTCTAATACACATCGGATTCCTTATGTGCGTTTACAGCTATACGAAGCAATTATTTCTGAGTTGTTTATCCCACACGATTAAAATTATCTGACACTTTTACATGCCAGACTTTTGCTTAAACGAATGAGAACAGCAAAACAAATCTGAGTAGATATTACATTTTCTATAGTTGGTTTGTAAGGATTAGTTTTGTTTCTACGAGTTTATCACGGATTGATATCATTTAGAGAACCAATGGAAATCAGGGAGTACTGCAAAACAGATATTTCATCCTAGTTTGGAAATCGTCGGCAGGACGCGCCCACAAACAGGGCTCGGAATCAGGACCTACTGGTTACAAAGCTCGCTGGCTCGTAGACCATTCAGCCACTGGGGCTCAATTCAATGGCCAGCTCATGAATTCTAACTTCTACCAATTCGTGATTTTAGTGCGACCCCAACTAATTTCATCGGTGGGACATCCATCCTCACACACTTGACTGGATGGACGTCACTGGTCACGACTTCTCACTAGAACTTCAGGAAACTCCGTCCTGTAGGAAGTCACTAGCGAGCATCAGATTAATTTTCAATAGTTGGTTTGTAAGGATTAGATTAGTTTTTACTAGTTGATCACGGATTATTATCGGTTAGAGAACTACTGAATATTGTGTGATTTGTTGTCATTTAGAGAATAGTAAGTGTTCCAATGTAACGTGCTCATTAAACATGTTTTACTGGTGAAGAGAGAGAAAAATAAATGTTCTAGTCGAAGACCTTGTCTAGAAAGATGTCGAAAGCTTTTTCAGTTCCATTACCCAACACAGAAAACATCTGCCTAGCATATTGATCGATTGATTAAGCTTGAAACTATATATACCATGGATATACGATTTCATTTTCATAGCTGTACAATCGTATATATATTTGAATTATAAGTGACAGTAACAATCAGTTTTCTTGTGTATGTGTGTGTTGAAGTTTAACAGTTTATAGTTTTAGGAGTCACAACTGATTGGATGTATGAATGAATAACTAACTAAATGAACAGAGGTCAACCTAAAGTTCAACAGTCAGCATGTGTGAAATGGATGATCGGAAAATAAAGTACATTCAGAAATGTGAATATAATATAGTGGAGACATAGGATGAGTGGAACTATTCTATCATGAAATCGTTCAAAATTATCAGTAGGCAAAAGAGCTCAATTCTCCTCACGTTTGCTGATGGTGTGGCTATGGGTTCCCCATTAGGTCCAATCCTAGCTGATTTTTTCCTCGCTAATTTAGAGAATGGACCACTGAAAGGAGTAATTAATGACTTGGATTTCTACTGTCGATATATGGATGACACATTTGTGGTTATGAAAGACGAGAATGATGCAATGAACATCTTTGACAAGTTTAGTGATGCACATTCAGCAATAATCTTTACCATAGAGAAATAAAGTAATGACATTATCTCATTCCTAGGCGTCTTCATGGCAGGGAAAAAAGATGGCACACTAAAATGGAGTGTGTAAAGGAAACCTACAACAACCTGTCAGTACACTCATTCTTTGCGTTCTGTACCTTTGAAGTATAGACGCAACCTGGTAAAGTATCTGGTTCATAGAGCTAATTTAATCTGTTCACACGACTGCCTCAATGAGGGGCTTAAGATTATCAGAAAATTACTTAAAAATATGGTTATCCAGATAAGTTCGTTGAGCAAAATATGAATTCAGTACCTAGGAGAGTTGGTGTGGCAACAGTTCCAGTTTGTCTGCAGCTGCGGAGCCAGACACATCAGGCGCACAATTAGGCGGGTTCATCATCGTATTTCCGAACATCATCATATAGCATGGTTAACCAGGGAACAAACAAGATCTATTCGTAGCTCTATCTTAGCACACCTTGTAGATAGTGAGCAAAAGGTTGACGTTAATACAGCATTTAAAATTATTTATCGCATTCCTACTAGTCTTAATTTTTCTCTACGAGTTCGTCTTCTACATACAACTGAAGTAATAGGAATCCGCCTGAAGAAGCCAAACCTGCGTGTTGAGAAAAAAATTGTACAGCCACTTTCCCTACCTTGGCCATCATTACATGAATGTATAAACCGGACTACTTAGCCCCCCTCCTTCTAAACCTTTAAAAATCATAATTTTCCAAATTATTTTATTTTTTCTGACCACTTTATCTTTAATTACATGTTATCCTTGTAAAATTAATTTATTCTAACCATTTCTACCTTTTAATTGTGTGTATTGATTTTCTTCGTAAATTATCACCCCATTGACATTTTGACACTGTTTAATTATTGTTAACAAACATATCGCCACTTATTTGGTAAACTGTTGTGTATTCTAATTAAAATGCTTTATGTATTAGAGTAGAGCCAGAGATAAGGATCTAATTGAAAAGTAAATATTTCTTCGCTCAATCTCTCTGTTTTCTAGAAGCCATCTCTATCAAGCGCCTGAAAGCTGATTCGTGCGTTCAGAAGGAAACAGGTATCAGTCTTTTTTGCCCTAGTAACTTGATATTTTCATCTCTCTTTCATCTAAATGCGTAATGCCGAAAAGTTTCATTGTGTATGATCACTACTGTTCGGAATAGTGTTTGATATTACATATATATGTACATATTATTACTCTATGCATATATTGAGTGATTGATTTTTGTTTAAAATGAACTCTGTGGAAGTATGTTAAAATTGTTTCTGTAGATGTACTTAATAATAACTGTTGCCTGTAAGCAGCTGATGAGAAGGTAACGAAATAAATGATGGTACCACTTTATTCTGCAAAAACTGTAGTTTTCGTTGTATTCAATTGATATTAGTGTTATCAATCAAGTACAATCACATGGGAAATAAGATGTTTTATAGTTAAGATTAGTAACTTGTTTCAATGTTATAATGTGAATTGAATGCATTTTAACATCATTTGTCACCCTCTGATTTGACTGGTAATAATATCTTCCATATCTCATTTCTGTTGCATGTGTTGGGTGTAGACTCAATGAACTAGGCAGGATTCAGTAATCAATCCATCTCTATCTCTACCTTCCTATATTACTTCTAAGAATTTCGACTCTGTCCCATCCTCCTTATTGTGTGGTTGTGTGTTAATGCATGAAGTGCTATAGCTGAGGTTTTTTCTAAATTACTTGTTTTCTCGGGGTCAACTATCCTCACCTTAGCTAAATTCTTGTGTTCTAATAATCTCACTTCTCTCGATCTATTAGTTTGGCCTATGTAGTTGACCTCACTCACAGTCACTGCAAGGTATTTTGTTAAGCATATTATTTTGTTTAATTGGGTCAACCGACAGAGTTCTTTAGCCTACAGAGCTTGTGCCACTTGAGTGAGTTTGTACGTGTGAATGCCATCCTACTTTCTACGTAGGATTCTCAATAAAGCTCGTGATCAAGTTGAATCTGACGACAATTACTCCACGATGACATTGGCTGTCGGTGGCACCACGCTAAAATTCACGAACTGGCAGAAGACAAAAAATTCACAGGCCATTAGATTCCGTCATAATAGGTAATGTGTTAACGAGAACGACTTGAAACCTGATAAGCCCCGGTTCTATCTCTGGTGTACTGCCAAAGAGCAGGAAACTATAACTAAAGAACTGTCCAGCGCTACCTGGTTTTCACTAGTTCTTCAGCCGATATCACATACTCTCTCCTTATAAATTTATCATATCAAGAAATCAACTACCACAGAAAGGAAGACAAAATGTTCACTTGTTTTACTGTGTATTTTGTGAATTTTTGTAAGCTTCTTCTTCCAGCTTATAACAAATATGAATAATTTATGCTTACTGTCATCGAGGTAATGAATGAAAATATTACCAATAATAATAATAATGATATAATCATCATAACAAAAGTAATAAAATAAACTTGAAAGATAAACTAACCCAATATTACAAGCCTCAGAGGAATAAAACCAAACAGAATGAGATGAAAAATACTTGGAAGGTTTGTGTTTTTACCAACGAGATAAATAAAATTCTTTATATGCAGATATCACCTGAAAGAGATAACTTAAAAAGTAATTTCCTGAAGCTAAGCAGGAGTCTTCCTCCCAGATGATTACCGTTCTGGTTTTTTGCAAACTCCAGGGTCGAGTTCTCTGTTGTTACGCATACTCACGTAGAACTATCCACTCTGAATTGTTGTTGGATAGTTGCAGGCAGTCGTCGGGAAGCTTTGGATGGGTGCCAACAAGAATGAAGCCTAGATCCATGATGGTGACCCACCTGGAGTGGTGGCCACAATAGAAATCTGACTGATAAAATTCAGTCTACACCACCGAAGAACTGGATGTATGGTATTAGTTACTACTAACTAGTGTATCCAGTCAAAGTAAGAGGGATGCATCATCCTATGTGTACACTGACTATTTCTTCTGGTTTAAAGATTCAGGATGATACTGGTCGGTAGAATTTAATGATGAGAACATTCGTGAAGCATACATAAGCGCTTCTTTTAACATGCTGATACAAAGAACAGCTCACTAAGTAAGTCACTTTCCCTCAGACAGTAAGAGCCTAATGCGAAATTGAGGTAATTTTGGGGTTGTTACGTGACATGTTATAAGAAAATTCTGGATTTGAATCTAGGTGTCATCATGTGTCTGAGTAACTGGAGAGTCTCAGAGCAGCAAGAAACACAAGTGAAAGCGATAACCGCTTTTGGACGTCTTCTGCTGATGATGACCAGTCGTTGTTTTTCCTTCTGTGTGTTTACTTGAAATCTTGTCTTCGCTTCTTCCGGTGTCAGCATGTTGGTATTTGATTTTGTGTAACATGAGACACTAATTGGCCATGAAGTTCAAATCTTTTAGTGTCTTCTTGTTGACCCAACATACTCCTGTCTACTTGCTCCCCACAGTCTTCCAGATAGTCCAGCCCACCACAGTCAAGAATATCATAGGTGGCAGCATACAGGATTATCCTACTCCCGTCTTCATTTCAAAGACTTTGATGAGTTTTCCGTTGTATATCACTTGGCAAGCGGAACTGTCAGTGAGGTTCAATGAGGTTGATGAAGGTTTTTGGAACTGTGCTCAGTAGTGTAGAAGCAGTTTCCAAGTTACTTCGCTGTTAACGCTGTCGAAGAGCTGTCCAAAGTTGATGATATTGAGGTAGAACCTGGACTACCATACCATGCTCTGTCCAAAATGATGCATAGGGTTGCAATTTGATCTGCAAATGATTTGCTTTTCCTGAATCCAGCTTGTTCTGGTCGAAGTTCTGCATCCAGCGCATCTTATATTCTCTCCAGGATGACACGATGTAATATTTTGCTTGGTGTGGACATAAGCATGATTCCTTGCCAGTTTTTCAAAAGGTCAAAGTCGCCCTGATTTGGTAGTTTGCAAAGGTAACCTTTCATCCAGTCGGCAGGTACCTTTCCCTCCTTCCAAATTATCTGTATGAATTCAGCGTATGTCTACAAATCCAACATCTGTCGCTTTGTCTCCCACAATCTATTAGGGTAATTCGATGAATTTAACATCTTGTGGTTTTACTTACTTTCACTTTTCACCTCGCAGTAAGAGTTAATACATTGCCTACAATAGATTCCGATAAATAAACACACGTCACTTGTTCTGTCATTCTTACTGTTCATAACCATAGTATATTGTCATTCATGAATGTTTGTTATACTCAAAACCAAAATTCTTCTCCCCCTTTAATG
Source organism: Trichobilharzia szidati (assembly GCA_944472155.2). Taxonomy (NCBI): domain Eukaryota; kingdom Metazoa; phylum Platyhelminthes; class Trematoda; order Strigeidida; family Schistosomatidae; genus Trichobilharzia; species Trichobilharzia szidati. The sequence goes on along the minus strand of OX235273.1, from coordinate 109,144,309 downwards.
GCAGAACACAGGAGTAGAGAAGTGATGTACATCAACGGCTAAAATCAGGAACTTGTTGTTGAAACTTGAATTTAGAAAAGTAATTCGTATTCCATTTCGTCTTTCGTCTTCATACTTCTTCATACTCTCTACAATGATCTTTATTTATTCAGAGAGCTGTTAAAGGTTACCTTAGTAATGCGTATTGAAGTAATTCTGAGAACGGACTGATTAAGAACCTACTGCTCAAAAAATGTGCTGAATGAAATCGAATGACATCGTGCGCCAGACCATCTTTCATGTAAGATCCGAAATGGAATATGACAGTTTGCGCGTCGCTCTGTAAGCGACATGGAGGTCGTGCGAGAAGGAGATGAGAGATGATGGGGAACCATGAGGCGAGTGGAGGAGCACTGTGGAGAAAAAGGCAAAGAGGAGATAATCTGTTGGAGCCGTTTTTCTCACTTGAAACACAAGGCAACAACGGTAATAATAATCTCATAGTCAGCCTTTCTAGTTCCACTTGGATACAACTCTTCTAAATAGACGAACAATACTCAGATTTACAAAGTTTTGTCGGTAAATTTCCCTGATATCCAAAGACATTTAAGCCTAGGGTGGTTGACGTTTACTGTGTCATTATATCTGTGCCGTCGAATTAGTGTAGTAGCGACTTTTGTTGGTTATCACAAGAAGTGAGTTCAAACTGTTGGCTTTAATAGTGAAATTTCGAACTGAACACTGCGATATGTGTACCAATTTCTTCTTGGATTAGAGTTGTAGATTCTCACCATAACAAATTCATCTAGCGAATCCACTATAGGATGAAGCCTTCTTCATGTCGAGAAAGAAGAAGGAACAAAGATTTGCAATACATGTAAGAAGACTATGCAACATTATTTTGATTAAAATAAAGAGTTTCATAAAACTCATATTCAATAGTTGGTTGTATGCTACCCACATCAATCATTCGTGCCTTCTGTCTAGCCAGCTAGAAGTGACCTAAACACTCGATGACTGTCGCTTATTTGGAGTCAAGGACATCAGAGGTGTACCCAGTAATCAATCAGTAACATGCAGTCGCATTCATCTACCCTTGGTCTCCTTCTTGATTAACATTTATGATAACAAGCAAATCACACATTGTAAATTTAATAATTTCCGTGTTTCAAGGAAACTGTGGCGAAATTTTACTTTCTCCAACCGTGTAATACACAAGTTAATTTGCAAATTAGGAATTCGATTTAGAAACAACAAAAGGTTGAGATACTTATCTGTTTTCTATAACAAATTATTTTCTTTAATGTCATACAGTTGGTGGAAACTAGCAATGGAATTCAGGACGTGCATTTCGTCTTGTTTGGGACTCGTCAGTTGGATGTACCTGCATTTCCCTTACCAGTCAGACTGGAATCCTGCAACTATTATTTCAAGAGCCAAAGTGTTGTCAGCTGGGCAACTGGTTTATTATTTTTAATTATTTTGCTTTCTAAATTATTGATTCAGTGCTTAGCTATATTTTGTGAGTATATATATATATACGTACATATATATATATATATATCCAAATTCCCGTTTACGCGTTTAGAAAAAACAACAGATTGAGCGAAGAAATATATTCCTCTTCAAGTATTGGTTTGTACGGATTTGAATGATTGGTTGTAGGATCTGTATCGATGAAGAGTCCCAAACCAGGACGAAACAGCTGTCCAGTACTCCCAGGTTTTCCAATGGTTCTCTAACCAATGTCAGCTCATGATGAAATATTCCTCTTCAATTAGTTCATCATTATCAGCCTGCTCTACACTAATGTATTCTTTTTCTACATCAAAGTTGTTTTTACCAATCAACTGGTTACTTTAATTAAATCGGTTTTAGGCATAGGAGGGTGAAGTCAAGAGGCTAAAGGTCATCAAAACAAATAACTTGTAGATGATAGTGACCAAATATCTAAGTTTTAAAGGAGGGGCGAAAATTAATCACGGAAATCAAGATTAGTGGATTCTTAGGCGTCAGAAAAAAGTTATCACATAATCAAGAAATTTGTAAAATAGCGATGATGACTAAGAAGAATAGGATGACTCAGAAGAGTTACGTAAAATACAAACAAGTTAACAGAATTAGCTAGAATTGTAAAAATTAACAAAGTCAACAGATACTTACAAAGGGGAGGGGAAAAGATCGTTTTAAAAACTTAACACATATTATGTAGTTGGCCATGGCAAAGAAAGGGGCTGTACAAATTTCTTTTGAACACACAGATTTAGTTTGTTCAGATGAACTGTGATTGCCTCTGCTGTATGTAAACCTCGTTCTCAAAGACGATATACGATTAATAACTTTAAAAGCTTTGTTAGAGTCAACTTGATATCCAGTATCGACGAGATGAGCTAGTATTGATCTGCGTATAGCTTTATTCGAACCTTTGCCAGACGAAGATGAGAGGCGTTCAGAAATTCGACGATGAACGTACCTGACCGTACACTCAATGTAACTAGCTCCGCATGGGCAGTTAAACTGGTAAATGCACATGGAAGAGGCGTAACAGGACAGTCTGTCTTTATTTCTTGAATTAATTATTGGTTAGCTAGTGAATATGCAGCATCGCTTAGCTGCGTTGATAGTCCTTTTGAAGGCCTTTCTCAAACGTTGTGTTAGGATATCGCTACTGACATCACCCTTGTAACTATCTTATGACTTTGTTGCAATTTACTATTTTCTACAATTCTAGCTATTCTTCTTAGTCATCATTGCTATTTTACAAATTTCTTGATTATATAATAGCTTGTTGCTAACTCCTAAGAATCAATCTATCTTGAATTCCGTAATTAATCAGTTTTCACCCCTCCTTTAAAACTTGGATATCTTGTTACTAACATCTATTAGCTGTTTGTTTTGATGACCTTTAACCTCTTGATTTCACCCCCACCCTATACCTAAAACTGATTAACTAAAATAACCACTTGATTGGTAAAAAAACTTCGATGTAAAAAACGGTATATTACTGTAGAGCCAGCTGATGATGAGGGACTAAGTGAAAAGGAATATGTTTACATGCATATAGTGCGTCGGTGGCATAGCGGGAAGGACGCTCGCCGACCATGCACATGGTCCGGGGTTCGATTCCCGGCCGACGCACTCCCTCGCTAAGCCAGAAATAAAAGCTGGTTAAGAGGAAAGGTTGGGCATGAGGCTAGCAACCTCATCCTGTAAAAATAAACACTGCTACAGAAACTTCAAGCCACTAGCTTGAAGTCCTATTTTCCACTGGGAACGTGAAGGAATAAAAAAAAATAAATATATGCATATCACGACATACTGATTTTATATAAATAGCTAATTAATGCTTCATTACATGGAAAATATGGTATGTCTGTATTACTGTGTTACAATTCACTGCTCAATATAACTCTATTCAACTGTGAAATGTACTCAGAAATAATCTATTATTTGGTTTTATTGAAAATAGAACACTACACTGGTGAAACATTAGACTTTCTAGTTGAAAAATTAGAATTTATATATAGACTACCTATGTCACTTGTTTATATAGGAATAGGTATTTAATTAACTAATGGTATGTATTTTTTATAATGTGATATATTACTATTTATAGTGTGTGAGTTATTTTATATTGTACAGTTAATATAATCTTATTGTCCAGTATTAGTTTGTAGGGATTTTCTTTGATTGTTTGGAGGATTTCCTCATGAGCTGACATCAGTTAGGGAACCAGTGGAAAACCTGGGACCACTGGTCAGCTGTTTCACCAGCCTAGTTCGGGACTCTTCATCAGTACGCACCCACCAATGGGGTTCAAACCTAGGACCTTCTGGTTAAAAGGCTAGCGAACTCATAGACCATTAAGCCACTGGAACCCGATCCCACGGCCAGTCCATTAATTCTAACTTCTGCCAATTCATGACATAGCGCAACCATTAGCCAATTTCTTCGGTGAGTATTTGTCCTCACACACGACCTGCTGTACCCTACTGGTCACGACTTCCCACTAGAACCTCAGGTAGCTACCTAACTGAATAGGGCCAGTCGCTAATGAGCATCAGATCAGTTTTTAAGTATTGGTTTTGTAGGAATTTTGTTTGATTGTTTGGAGGATTTCATCATGAGCTGATATCGGTTATAGAACCATTGCTTTGTTCAAGTTTATCGAAGGGAAATAACTGTACGGAATCAAAATGTTATTAGTTAGTATCTAACAGGGATAGTGAGTTCGAATGACGCAATGATTACATTTGTGACTACAGTACTTGACGACGCAGGTTTGCATCTCACAGATGCATCGGCATCTTAGTCGTTGTAGATGTGAATTGCTGACGAGTGTCAATAAGTGCGAAATCTAGGTACATAAGCAGCTGTTAATCGCCCTTAACTAATGAAAATCAATTCAAAATGCACCTCCACGACAAACTTGAGTAGTAGAATACAGTCAGCCTCAACAAATACTGATATAAAGTATTAAGTGCGTGGTAGATGATTCACTCTTCATATCTGTAGGTTACTTCTTTTCCCCTCTATAATCCATTGATTACGTAAGTACTTTTTAGAATGGAGATACCAACAGTAACTTCTGTAAACTTATTTAAATAATCAACTTTTAATACGACGTTAGACTTCACTGCCTTTGTAAATAATATCAATAAAATATAAAAACACTACAGAAGTGTAAAAATGACTAAATGAATAAACGCAATCAAAGTGACCATTCCCTAAAGGTTTTTCTATTGTCCTGTTAAATTAGAATACACTGAATACTCAATCAACTTTTCAGTTGATAGTGATTTCACTTATAGGGAAATAAAATAAATTACTGTGATTTGTCTTTTGATTTATTTTTGAATGAAATGTCGACTTCAGTCAGATGATCAATGCATATTAGGGGGTACTGGATAGCTGTTTCATCCTTGTTTGGGACTCCTCATCAGTACGTATCTATCACCTCACCACGAGGGATGGCACTCATGACTCTCAGGTCACAAGGTCAGCACATTGAAAATTCAGTCACTCAAATGGAATCTCATGTCTCATGAGTTCTAACTCGTGTGAACTTACGATGTTTTTCCTCCATCATCAGACAATGGCATCGGCGAGTATTTGTTCTAACATCCAACTAGGTGGATTCCCCTGTTTGTCGTGAAGTGATAACAGTTAGAATTGATGGGTCATTGGATTCCTTCACAGTGGCTGAGTGGTTAGCGAACTTGACTATTAATCTTAAGGTCCTAGGCTCAATCCTTGGAGATAGAGTCATGGCTTCGCACTACTGAAGAGTCCGGAAATGGGACAAAACAGGTCACTATCTGTCCCTGGTTCTTAATGGTTCTCCCTCTCTTAAGTATTTCTCAAAGGTAACTATTTTCAGAGAGAGGGAGAGGGATACAATAAAGTTTTAACAAACTTCTTTCTCATTTCCGTCTTACACCAGGGTTGATTATCGTTTAGATTTCAATTAATTTTTTAATAATAATCACTTTATTCCACAACAATAACAATTTACAGCATGGAATTTTCAGTGTTTCTTTTACATATTGTAATGGTTTAGCTCTGTTTATAATTATATAAATGTATAAAATGTTAAAATATTGATAGTTAATAGGAAAAAAGTAAAAACCCCAACAAAATACACCATTTCTAGGTCATAGTGAAATAATAAATAAATAATATAACAAATCACACATGCAATAATATGCATCATTACATTTTATAGTTTAGTTAATGATTTAAAAGTTGTAAAAGTTCTTTTCTGATATTCATCTCTTCACACAATACTCGTGCCAAATATGGTACGGTCGAATTTTTATATTTTGTAGTACGAGCATAAATGTTTATGAAATTTCTTCTGGTCTTACCCGAAGAGATGCAACGAAACAATTGTGAATAAAGAGGATGTTCACTATCAGACAAAATAACTTTAGCTAAGTGTTTACAAGAATTCATGTGCCTATTGACAACAGTGTCGGTTAGTTGAGTCAAAGGGATAGCACTGACCCTACTTACAGCCTTCAGTGTTCTTCGTAGTATTATATGGTCTTTCTTGAGTAGCCCAGGGAAGAATAATGGAGAACAATAAAGAATGATGGGCAAAACACATGAATTAATAAATTGTATGAGAAGAGATTAGGTTATACCTGAGTGCCTCAACTTCTTTATGTAATAAGTCAGACAGAAAATCTTCTTAGAAACTATAAGAATGTGAGACGACCAGCAAAGGTTTGAAGAGAAACTAATGCCAAGATAAGAAACACTTGACTTACTCTCTATCATAGTACCATCAATATTACAACAATCATGAGATTGGATCAATCCATGCATGTCTTTTTCACTTCTCAAGCTGAAATCAACGGTATTACATTTAGTTGGATTTAGTTTAAGACCATTTGAGCCAGACCAATCCTTAACTTCAGCTAAGAAGCCATTCATATGGGAACAATCCGATGAGGAAACTACAGGGACAGAAACGGTCAGATCATCAGCATACTTAATGAAGTTAACTTTGGGTGAGTTCGGAAGGTCATGCAAAAAGAAAAAGAAAAGAAATGGAGAAAGTACTGCACCTTGAGGCACACCACTTTCAGTTAGCTGAGAAGTGGAGCGCTTTCCAGCCAAAACAGTATGCTGTTTCCTATCCTTAAAATAAGAAGACAGCCATCTAGTTGCCCAGGACTCTGTCTGTGCTGAAATCATCTTTCCTAATAAAAGTGTCCTAGGAGCAGAGTCGAAAGCTGCAGTATATTCTAAAAAAGCTGTTCGAACGAACTTAGCACCCTTATCAAGGCAAGAAACAATATTGTGGTGTAGTACAATGGCTGCATCTAATGTACTTCTTCCACACTTGTAAGCAAACTGCTTAGGGTCACTAAAAGCTTTTAAAGAAGGTTTAAGAGTATTCAAAAGAAGTTTCTCCATAGTTTTCAAAAAAGATGTTATAGCGACCGCTCTAAACTTTATACCTGCTCCAGAAGATGATTTCTGTACAGGTACAACCTTGATTTCTTTCCAGTAAGCAAGTACCGTTTCCTTGTTGAATGATGCATTAAAGATTTGAGTAAGAGGATGACACAAGATGTCTGCACACTTTTGAAGAAGAATGCCTGGTACACCATCTGGACCAAGGCTGTGTGTTGGATTTAAAGATTTCAAACATAATAGTACATCCTCTTTTTTAAAACCCGGAAAATGACCATTATCTTGACTAGGTACATCAGGTACAGGCGTAATAATTTGTTTCATGATAAATTATTTGTTTAAAGCATTAACATCAGAATAAGCATCAGCAGACATTTGTTTTTTACTTGCAAGTTTATTGAAAAGTTTCCAAATGTTTGAAGGATTTTTACATGATAAAAATTTTTCATTATATAGTCTGTTCAACCTTTCGATTTCAATTTTTATAAGGGTGTTTATTTTACGGACACCAGTATTATCACAATTCTTATGCAACTTCTCTTTTTGTCTTCTAAGTTTTTTCAGCTGCAAAGGAGAGATTCTGTCAAATCTCGAAAACAGTGTTACCACAATGGATCAACATCAGTCTGTGGAGTAAGCAGATAGACTCACTAACCATTTCTGAATTGAATGTGTCTGTAAGTGCAGGACTTATACTGTTTATTTAAATGAATGTCATACAAAAAGTAACAAACAAATGGAACAGTTCAAGTCATTAGATTTCTAATGGTTATTTCGCTATACCATGAATGCTTGGAACAGGTAGGCATTTTAACAGTTTTCCTTTGTGAATGTATTTTTACCAGCTTCTCTGAAGCCTTAATTTTTGCAGAACTCTGTTGGTGTTCTAATCGCTATTGATGGTTTCCAATACAACTAAGTAATCATTCCGAATAACGTAACATCTACTCTTTGACATGCTCCTGCGAAGCTGATTACATTCAACTTTTTAATCGTATTCCTTGGCGACGTATTGCTCAATACTGATCAGCTGGGTTGATGAAAGGCCATTTGCAAATACTTTCTGAAGTTAGGTCATTCAGGTCTATACGATTCATCATTTAAAGTTACCTTCGGAGTTAAATCCAGTCGCTCTAAAAGGTTACATTTTCTCCACTTTTGTATAACCGAAGCTGTAGCTTATACATGAACAGAAACCTGCCTCTATGCCTCTTTCTTTACCTTAGTGATAGTAGGCTTCTTTATTTATTTAACTTTATCGCGGAAATTCTGTTCACTCCGCCTCATCTTTGCCTTCTATATCGTTGCCATACCGATAATATAGAGTTTAACCTACTCTAAAAATCTGAATATCAGTTCACTTATTTACTAATCTTTTAGAATGTTGTAAATTCATTCACTTCAACTCTATCCCCTTATAAAATCATGTTAATGACTGGACAGTTTTCTAGTGCTACTTAATGACTTATTCCGTAATACATAAATACGACTGTACAGCTTGAAATATTTCCTTGTTAAACAAAAAGTGTATTTTTCCATATGAATAAATAGGTATTATTACTATTGTTTCCTTTAATTCCTAGAAGAACATAGGGCTTCAGCCATGCATCTCAATTGCGTTCGGTTCTCTGCTAGAGTTTTCACCTGGCTTTAAGCCTGCCCACCCTTGGACGACCAACTCGCCGCTTCCCTTTCGGGTTCCACTCGAGGGCTTGTGTAGTGATGTCACTTGAATAAATAGGTATAGTCTAAGAATATGAATAGCTGAACAGTGGTTCTAATGATGACTTTGTAAGTGTTGAGTTATGCTTAAGACAGACCTCAAATAACCTCACTCACTAAACACTTCCCCGCTTAATAACCATAGCAGTACTCTACTTAGCGTGTAAGTACTGACTAACGAAATCTAAGTAAAAAGACTTGGGACTGGAAATGTGTCTTAAAGGCAGTTGTATTTTACACAAATAAAATATCAAATTTTATAAATAAAGATGTTATACAACTTATCTGATGCCTCGACTGGGTAGTAAGCTCGAAGAATGCGCTGAATGATAGCACAACAAGAAAGCGAACCACGTGTGTACAGTCACGTCGGAAAGCAAAAGATGGTGTGGCGCCAAAAGTGGGTGAATGCGTTAAAATCAAAAATTTAAAGGTTCAAGTTGCACTACAACTTATCAAAATTAAGTGACTTCAGTGTTTTCCCACCCAGCCTACACTTTTTATATTAATTTATGATTCACTTATATCCTTATGTTGTATTCTATACTCACGCATACACTTATGACAGTTTTCCACCTGTCACCTTGTCATTTTATAAGAAACTGGAAGCAAACGTACCGGAAGGACTTCAGCATATCTTTGACCGCCATACGGGAAATCAAACAGTGTACTGTTATTCTTGATTTTTCTGGAAGATTATGTATGTGGGGTATGTATATGTGACACTGAAATGTACCAAGAAATTTGGTTCTTATAAAAAAGCTCTGTGGGTGTTAAAAACAACTAACAATACCATATTAACTGTAAGAAATAAAACTGTGACTTTTGTAAAGTTAAAAAATTTATTTCAGATAAAAATATCAATAGAGAATTTGATATATCATGCAATCGAGTGAGCGTATTCAACAAGGCTTTATAGTTAGTTAGTTGTATGCATGAAATTTTCCAGAGAGGTCTCCCTTCTTCATTCCTTGTCATTCCAGGTGGAACATTTACAGCTTCAAGTTTGAGCTCTGACGTTTCAACAGAGCTTGTGTTTCTGTTTATGGGGAGGTGTCGCTAAGCTTACTATTGGCTTGGAGAAATTTAAGACTGCTCTGGAGATCAGGAGTAGGATCCTTACCACCTACATGGTTGTTGGGTAGCTCTCACTTCCAGTTTATACTTGGTTTCTTCTTTATTCCTTCACGTTCCCAGTGGAAAATATGTCACTTCAAGCTACAGTTTTGAAGTTTCAGTAGGAGTGGTGTTTTTTTCATGGGATTGGGTTGCTAGCCTCCTCATGCTCAACCTTCCCTGTTTACCAGTCTTATTACTGGCTTAGCGAGGTAAAGAAGTGCGTCTGTGGCCGGGGATCGAAGCCCGGAATACATGCATGGTTTGCGAGCATTCTACCTCAATATTACCTACTCATATGTCCACTAAGGATCAGAAATCACACCATATGTTTTGGAACTAGTATCTCAGAGTTCTGCTTCTCCTAACAACAGTATATGACACCATTTGACATGAAAGTTTCCCAAATGGGAAGTAACACATCATCCCTGTTCAGATAGCGCATTGTGATCAAGACTTCAATATATTTTAAAGCCTAAAAAGGATTGAACAACTATTATTCAGGAAAAATATTTTGTTTTTAACTTAAAAGTATATGAATTGATACATATTTATAGGTGAATTATGACCGTTTTCATCTTCGTACATACTTTAGTATATACATATATTAACATGGAAGAGTCACCCTGAGGATAACTTATTGGTTTAGCTAAACAAGAGCAAGTGTTCAGTCAAATTGATAAATATAATCTCATTATCTTTTCTTCATCATTGAACTGTCCCACTTATTTTAAATATCAATGTCAACTGTAATCCAGTAATAAGGACATACCATTATTATATATTTCTATCTCTTATTATTATTGATTTTTAGGAAAACAGTAGAAATGAAGTAGAAGAAGTCAGAAATATACATAAAGTGTAAACAACAAATGAAAAAGGGTCTAACCTAATTAATTAATTCATTGTAAACATTTTGTCAACTCTCCTTAATCTTGATGGGAGATTTCAGTATTATACATGAGTGAAAGATCAATTTTTAAAGACAGAATAGGAATAATTGTAATGATAGATGGATATTTGAACAAAGCAAGAACTACAGTTTTAGCAGAATAAAATGGTACCATCATTGTTTATTTCGTTGCCTTCTCATCAGCTGCTTGCAGGGCAAAGACATTATTAATTGTATCTACAAAAACAATTTTCAAGTATTGGTTTTGTAGGGATTTTGTTTGATTGCGTGGAGGATTTCATCATGAGCTGACATCAGTCAGAGAACCACTGGAAAACCTGGGAGTACTGGACAGCTGTTTCGTCCTAGTTTGGGACTCATCAGCAGTACGCACCCACCGGGATTCGAACCCAGGACCTTCTGGTTACAAGGCGAGCTCGTAGACCATTGAGCCACTGGGACCCGATCCAATGGTCATTGAATTCTAACTTCTGCCAATTCACGACATAGCGCGACCACTTCGCAATGTCTTCTTAGATGAGTTACTGCCTCATCTCCAACCTGCTGTACCCTACTGGTCACGGCTTCCCACTAGAACCCCAGGTTAACTGCCTGAATAGGGCCAGTCACAATTTTAACAAAAACAATTTTAACATACTTGCAAAGAGTTCATCTTAAACAAAAATCAATCGATCAGTATACCAACATAAGGTGGCATGTTGGCTTGCGGCTAGGTGTGCATACTATGAAGGACTCATTTCATTCCTCTGAAAGTGTGAACCACATGAACGTTTTAAATAAGTTCATAGTGTCATTTAATGTAACCCCCTTTGTTCACAATGATTCCAATCAACGAAACTATTGAAATCATTTGTCAGCAGTCGGATCTTCTCCCACTCCCAGAGTTGGAATTCAAACGCCTACTTCTTATGTGTACCATGGATTTGCAATTCCAATCTGATAACACTCTTTACAGCCAAATAGATGGTGTAGCTATGAGCAGTCCACTTAGCCCTGTTTTAGCAGATATATTCATGTCCAACCTTGAAAGGAAAAAGTTGAAGCATGCAATCGATGAAACAACTTCCTACTGTAGATATGTTGATGACACATTTATAGTGAGCAAAAATGAAAGTCATGCTTCACACTTACTAAGATTATTAAATGATGCACACGCCAATATTGAGTTCACTATGGAGCATGAAAGTGACGGAAAGTTCCACTTCCTCGACATCGCCATGGAACGCCTAGAAGACGGTAGTCTTCAAAAGCCAATTTATCGAAAGTTTAGATGGAAAAAATACTTATATTTTAACAGTTTTTTTTTCTAATAGCTTTAAACGTTGACTAGTGAAGACTCTGTACTATAGAGCAAGGAGAATATGCTCTATAGAGAAGTATGAAAAAGAATTTGAGTTTCTTGAAAAGATATTGAAGAGCAGTGGGTACCCTCAAAGGTTCATCAACAAGTATGGAAGATCTGAAGTCACAAATGTAAAACAAATCACAGTGGGAAAAAAGCCAATCTACTTTCAGCTTGATTATAAAGGTGAAAACATTGCAGCGATGATCAACAGAAGTCTGAGCACATCACTAGCCATAGCCTCTCTTGCAGCCAAGCTCTTTCCCGTCTATCAAACAAATTGCTCTTTGATGCAATCAAAAATCGATAGATATCCTTCTCATGTTAACTTCAACTGTATATACAAATTTACATGTATCTGCACGAGCATTTACATTGGAAAAACAGAAAGAAGGGCATATCTACGGTTTTCTGAGCTTATCGGTGTTGTATGTGCCTAGTTCAACTCAACCGAGGAAGTCGAATCAGTTGAAATCATCCGATCTATATAAGAAGAGTGTGAATAAAGAGGATGTTCAGTTTCCTACGAGATGACATTGGTTAGTGGTTTATAAGAATAAAAATGTCCTATAAGCAACAGTGCCACTTAGTTGGTCCAGTGTAACTCACCGCGAACCCTGATAACAGCCTTGAGAGTCTTACACAATGTAACTAAGTCTTGTTTGATAATATCATTATTATTATTATTCCTTTAGGTTCCTTGATGGGCATAGGGCTTCAACTGCACGTCTCCACTTGCTGCTTCTGTCTTCTGCTGTACTTTACACCTGCATCCATGTAAGCCCATACTGTTTCAACTCCTCTTCACACGATTTCTTCTATGTCACCCTTGGACGTCCCACTCGCCGCTTCCCTTTCGGGTTCCACTCGAGCACTGGCCTGACGCGCGATGTCACCCAACGGCCTCATCAGCGAGTGTCCAATCCATCTAAACTTTCTCCTGCATATTTGTTGAGTGATTGGTTCCTGTTTTGTTTGTTCTCATAGTCTCTTGTTGGTGATTCTTTCCGGCCATCTGATCTTCAGTATAGAGCGAAGACAGTTGTTGATAAAGGTTTGCAACCTGTTGGAAATATTCTTTGTGACCCGCCACGTTTCTGATCCGTATAGAAGAACTGACCGACTTGACGTTTGTATTGAAAATCCGTATTTTGTTGTTGATGGTGAGTGACGATGATTTCCAGATTGGTTTCAGGTTGACGAATGTGTTTCTCGCCTTCCCGATTCTCGATTTGACATCCTCGTTTGTTCCTCCTGTAGTTGAGACAATGCTCCCTAGATAAGCGAATGAGGTAACCTCTTTCAAATCCCTCCCGTTGATGGTGATTGGCACTGGATGTTGCAGTTGTTGTTGTTTGGTTATTTTCATAACCTCCGTCTTGTCTATGTTCACCTGGAGTCCTGTCTTTGCTTCTCCTTCGACCAGTTTGTCGGTTTTCGCTTGTAAGTCTTCGATTTTGTGTGACATCAAACATAAATCATCCGCGAAATCCAGACCTTCTAGGTTCTTCACGTCGGTCCAGGATATCCCTGTCTTCTCGTTTCCCCTTGTTTGATAAGCCCAAGGAAAAATAAAGGGGAACAACAAAGAAGAATGGGCAGAATACATAAGTTGATAAACTGTGTGAGTTGTGGTTGAGTCATACCGGAAAGTTTCAACTCCTTTGTATAGAAAGCTAAAAGAAAGATTCATTTTTGAATTCAACTAGATATGTGACAAACGACAAAACTGGAAGGGAAACTCATATGAAGATACGTAATAATCGATTTATTCACTACCACAGTGCCATTGACATTACAAGAATCATTGGAGTGAGTTAGTCCACGCAAGATTGTGAACAGCATTTCCAGCGGCTAGACTGATTACACTTTACATTACAAGTGGTTCACTAATTTAGTAAGAAATGGGGAAAAGTATAGTGGTTTTGCCAACTTTGGCTGTATTTACCGATTTACATGCATTTGTCATGGCACGGACATAAAAAGGACTGAAATTATCCTTAACAATCTTTGTATGAAGAGTAAGAAAGTGCTTATAAGTGCACCTGGTTGACGTGGAAGATACAAACGACTTCAAAATAATCGACATACAGAGGAAATTTCAGTTATCTTGCTTTTCAGAAGTCTATTGCTAGCAAACGACTTCAGTATAACTTCAATGTATTCGAAGATAGTTACACTGTTGACTAGAACTGTCCACCAATATTCAGACTATATTTGCGGTGCTTTTTGTTTATTCTTAGTGTGTAACAATTCTCATTTTGATTTGCTGAGCTAAAATCACTGTTAATTTCCCCAATTTACTTAACTGTCTGTCCGCATAATAATTTTACTTTTGTCTACCATATCTTTTCATTCGCAGCCTGTTCTTTACATAGTTTCATCAATTTGTGTATAAAAGCAACTCTGCTGTTTCGATAAATAACTGTCTTTTATTCACACTTCAGTGATTACGTCAGCACTGGGCAACACGGATTCAAATCTCTGAAGGAATATAAGTTTCTTCAAGACTGCAGATATGCCTTGCTGACTGGCGAGTGTCGACTAGCACGAGATCTAGGTTCAAGGCTTCCTGCTGATTGCCTCACAGTGCACCGTGATGACGAGTTACCTAGCAAGATGGCCACATTGAAGCCTTGGACCTAGGTTTCGTGCTAGTTGGCACTCACCAGTCAGCAAAGCGCATCTGCAGCCTTGAAGGAACTCAAGTGTTTTCTGAGATTTGAACCCGTGTCACCCAGTGCTGCAGTCAGAGACGTTACCACTGAGCGATACGGGCTCTAGATTGACCTCCAGTAGGACTGTATTGGATATTTTTGATTGAACACTAGTCAGTAACTACTGTAATGTGTCTAGTCCTATCTTCGGTGCAGAATGAATTCTATCAGTCATGTTTGCAATGTTGCAACTAGCACGAAACCTAGGTCCAAGGCTTCCTGCCGATTGCCTCCGACCATCTAGTACCAACATTTCACAGTGCACCGTAATGGCGAGCCACCTAGCATGGTGGCCACATTGCAAACATGACTGATAGAATTCAGTCTGCACCGAAGATAGGACTAGACACATTACACTAGTTACTGACTAGTGTTCAATCAAAAAGAAATACCTTTAAATTACGTTAAATCTTCACATTTATAAAAGATTATGTCATTTTTGGCTGTTAGCAGATGGAGAAAAACTGTGAAATTAAAAGCCGAAACTTTTTATCCTGTTTTGTTTGAGTGATTCAGTTAAACTTGAGATATATAACAATCTTTAAGGCATTAGGTAAATTTTTACCAACACCTTCATCATATTCTCAACTCAAAACTGTGAAAACTGTTATTTGACATTAATTGTTATTATTCTCATGGGTCCTGTGTGGAATAAAAGAGTTCAAAGGCAAATATCCATTTTATTTTATACTGTTCAGCCACCAACAATTATACTTCTCATCCAACAGTTTAACTACCATGCTGAGTGCCAAGTAATCCACAACGGGAAACTCACGGAATGCTTCGAATTGAAGACGCGAGTTAGATAACGCTAGCTGGCCGCTTACTATCTGCAATGACTTTCCTGATTTCGGTATACTGGATAATGAAACAGACAGAGGACAACTAGGAAGCACGTATAAAATGGACCCACACGAAAACTTGGAGGATCTGAACTTCACCGATGATGACATATGTCTGATTTCCCACAAACTGGAAGATGTGCAAGCGAAAAGCAAAAAGTCAGCAGATAAAGCATCCCGAGAAGACAGGTCTTCAAGTGAACATAGAGAAAACAGAGGTGATGAAGATTCCTGGTCAACACCACCAACAGCGACAACAACAAACAAAAATCAGCATGACTGGGAGGAATCTGAAAGAAACAACCTCTCTCACCTACCGACCTGCATGCTGAACCAATGAGGATATCAAAGCAAGGATCGGGAAAGCAAGACAAGCTTTCATTACTCTCAAGTCTGTGTGGAGGACAACAGCACACAGCATGAGCAATAAGATCCGGATTTTCAATTCCAATGTGAAGTCAGTGCTACTTTACGGATCACAGACTTGGCGTGTCATAAAGAGCAGACCTTCATTAACAGATGCCTTCACTCAATATTCAAGACCAGTCGGTTAAAAAAGATCAGCAACAGGGATCTGTGGGATCAAACCAACCAGGAACTGATTGTGCAACAAATATGCAGGAAGAAATGCAGGTGGATTGGCCATAATCTGAGAAAACCATCAAGTGAGTGACATAACACGTCAGGCCATCGCTGGAGTGGAACCCGAACAGGAAGCGGCGAGTTGGTCGTCAGCACGAGGGTGGGGTGATATGGAGGAGATCGTGTGAAGAGGAGATGAAAGCACGTGGACAGAGGCGAAGCCAGATGAAAGCGTTGGCAGAGAACCAAAGCCATTGTAGACGTTCGGCTGAAGCCCTTTGTTCCTCAAGGAACTAAAGGGAACAATAATAATAACACACTCTCTTTTGGATTGCTCCATGGTTGTTCATAAACGTTTACACATTCTTCACACAGTCCCCTCCCTGTCACAAGTGAAAGCCAAACTTGTCGTTTCTCATTCGGGTTTCATTTGTGAGCCTGTCTCATCTGCGATGTCACTCAGTGGTCTCTTCAGGCTATTTCGAATCCATCTGCTTCTTTTAAAGTATTCTTGATATGAAATAGGTTCTTGTCTAGTCAGCTACACTCCCATAGTGTCTTGTTGCTAATCCTCTTCTATCAGCTATCCAGTCGGCAGTATCAAGCCAGTGAAGGCAGCTATTTATAAAAGTCTTCGATAATATATATTGAGAATGCTTTCTTGAATCATATAGAAATACAGGGTGATTTCCTTCTATGTTCAATAGAAGACGAAACGTTGTTGTCAAATTCTTCATTTATCGTCTTCTTTTCTTCTATTAGTTTGTTGAACTTTTTAATTTGTGTGTTTTTGATTTTCTTAATGCCGTTTCTCTAGCTTTTTTGGATGTTTCAGCAACAGTTTCATAATCTTTGTCATTGAACATACATTTGTGTTTCTGTTTGAGTTTTTCAATTTCATTTAGTAAATTGTTTAGTTTCACAATAATTCGATGTAGTTCTTCTCTTAGACATAATCTGCTGACATGTTCGACTGCTGATGTTATTTTTCTTCAAGTAATTGGAGTACGTAGGGGTACGTAAATATTTAAGAATTAAATGATTTTTAAGACATCGACTGTTGGAAATCCAATGGTTTGTGAATCTTGTTTCCGTTTGACAAAGTAGTGTGAGTTTATTGATACGCTTCCTAGTAGGAGGACCATCTGTATCACTGGTATAAGAATAGAACTTGTGTACTACGTTGGAGCATAATTCCACTGTGGGTAAAATTTATTTCGACAAAGTCTCACAGTGTTAAAAAGTTTTATTTACTCAGAATTAAATTGGTGGATGGTGACTCGCAATTCATCCTATTTGGGTCTCGTCGGCTGGATGTACCTGCATTCCCCAGTGAGTGATGATGTTCTCACCGAGGCTCGAACCCAGTGTCCGTAGTTTCAAACACCAGCCAAAGCATTATCCACTAGACCACTTGAGCCACTGGATTCCATTGCTAGTCACCATCCATCAATTAAATTCTAATTACATGCCCAGACATCGTCGGAGCATCTGCACAAGAAGCCAACAGGCATGTCAACCTGAGACCGAGCACTTTAGTCCAATCAATCGATGGCAAAATCAAAAATTTAATTCAATAATTACATTTACTAATGATGTTTTCGAGCACATTTTATTGCTCATAATCATATGAAGGCACTACTCACACAGTGCGCAGTGGACAAGTTCCATTCGCATATAAAAAATGCTGACTGATGTTAAATAAGCGCTGAAATTCCCGATATAGTTCCTTATACGGAGTGCAGTAAATTTTCACATTGACTTCAGATTTATGAGCAGTTGATTTACTTTTCCGATCTTGTCTTTTACATTCTTATCTATGCCACATGAGTGTGGTTGAAACGATTCTGCTTAGATAAGTAAAAAAGACGTCGTTTAAATTTCTTTCGTGGATGCTGATTGAAGCTTCGTTTTTCTTGTTACTTAGGTATCTCCATCAATGTGCGTCGGTGGCACAGTGATTGGGACTCTCGCCGACCATGGACATGGTCCGGGGTTCGATCCCCTGCCGACGCACACCCGATATCTATGGTCGGCCTGCGAAATTTCGGCTACCGATATCCATGCTGAAAATGCCACTGTTGTACTGAAAATATGGTGTGGCATCAAGCTGTAATCAAAAAAATCTCAACCTTCTCCATATCGACATGAATTTCTTCTTTGTCTTCACTGCTTCTTCTACCCAGCATGTACATCTTCAAGTTTGTATGACATTAGAGATGTATATCACCTGCAAAGAGAAGATCTTCCAACGGTTATTTTACTCTAATAACTATTAAAATTCTAGTTAACATTATCAATAAGTTTTTAAATGTTCAGCAGAAAGAAACAACATTTATTTCATCATTTTCACTCATTAATTATCAAGATAAAATCATACGAATATGTAACAAAATGAGATGTACTCACCATCATCTTCATTAGTTGCATTTTCTAAAGGTATGCAATTACTGATGAAGTCAGACAGGCTATTTTCGATACATTACTGTCTGATTATAATGTTGTAATCGACAGTGTCTGATAGTTTAATCAGTTAATTTCACTACATTTTGTTATCATTACGTAATTTTATTAATATTATGTACATATTCCTGTCGTGATATGTGCGTAATTTAATACGAAGGATTAAGTAAGAATAAAAGTCTCAGACTAACGTTTTTCACCGTTTGTTGTTGATTGTTTCAGTCAACCATAGGATGCTGAGTTCGTCTTTTTGACTTATTGATTATTTTGAAATACTTTGCACTGTCAGCCATGTATCCAGCATTCAACAGATGGCTGACAAGTTCACTGCTGAGTGTCTGTGAGGTATGTAGTCTTCGGTATTTCGGAATGTGGACAACAACCATAATATCTGTTAGGAGGATTTCATCATGAGGTGACATGAGTTAGAGAACCACTGGAAAACCTGGGAGCACTGTACAGATGATTTGTCCCTGTCTGGGAATCTTCATCATTACGCACCCACCAACGGGGTTCGTACCTAGGACCTTCCGGTTACAAGGTGAGCTAGCTCGTAGGGCATTAAGCCACTGGGACCAGATTCAATGGCCATCCCATGAATCCTAACTTCTGCCAATTCATGACATAGCGCGACTACTTCACAATGTCTTTTTCGATGAGTTACTGCCTCACCTTTAACCTGCTGCTGAACGGAACAGCTTTTCAGTACTCCTAGCTGCTTTTCCAATGGTTCTCTAACTGATGTGAGCTCACGATGAAATCCTGTAACAAACCAACATTTGTGGGAGGTCTGCTGAAACTGTTGAATTGATTAATTTTCCATCCTGAATTGTCCATCTACTTTCCTCCGTTTCTAGTTGTTGTTTTTTTCTCAAACCTTCACTACTTTACCCGAATCACCACTTAAAATCAAGCAGATTTTTAACTGACTTTCAAACTACTGATGTACAGTTGGAAAGGAAATTAACGAAATTCGCTGTAGAGGATCCAGTATTGCTTGTTTTAAATAGAATGATGTCATGACAGTTAATATACTGCTGATGAATATTCACCTGGAAAACGTACCTGGGAAGTAAATACTTTACAAGAAATTATGTTTAAACATAATTTCAGAATTTGGAGGATCTGGACTTTGTCGATGATATATGTCTGATTTTCCACAAACTGGAAGATATGCAAGTGAAAAGCAACAAGTTGACAAAAGAAGCATCAAAGATAGGACTTCAGGTGAACATAGACAAAACAGAGGTAAGTGATGAAGATTTTTGGCCAACAGCGACAGCAACAACAGACAACAATTAGCGTAAATGGGAGAAATCTGAAAGAAGTAACCACCACTACCAATCGACCAGGGAAGCATCGTTTCAACTACAGGCGGACGAAACGGACGAGGATATCAAAGCAAGGATCGGGAAACCAAGGCAAGCTTTCAATACACTCAAATGTGTGGAGGTCAACGGCATTCAGGATGAAAATTAAGATCCGAATTTTCAACTCCAGTGTGAGGTCAGTCTGGATATACGGATCAGAGACTTGGTGCCTCATGAGGAGCACCTCAAACAAACTACAGACCTTCATTAACAGTTGTCTTCGCTCAATACTCAAGATCAGATGGCTGGCCACTGGGATCTCTGGGAGCAAACCAACCCGGAACCAATCGTGCAACAAAAAGGCAGGAAGAAATGGAGATGGATTGGCCATACTCTGAGGAAACCATCAAGTGACATCACTAGACAAGCCGTTGCTCGAGTGGAACCCGAGAGGGAAGCGGCGAGTTGGTCGTCAGTGCGAGGGTGACTTGGAGGAGGTAATGTGAAGAGGAGATGAAAGCGTGTGGGCAGACTTAGAGCCGGGTGAAAACTCTAGCAGAGAACCGGATGCAATGGAGACGCGCGGCTGAAACCCTATGTTCCTCTTAGAATTAAAGGAAATAATAGTAATAAATAATAATTTCAGAATGAAGATAATGTTATTATTATTATCCCTGTATGTTGTTAATTTAAGTTTCTTAATGGGATGAATTTCAGTCTAACCGTTCAAAGTAATTTAAATACAAAATAATTTCATCCATCTACTCAGTTTAAATACTTCATTTTTACACCATCATAATTTTTGGACAGATAGTTATTGCTTTCCTTTCTGTAACTCGTTTTTTTGTTATACCCTTAGGATTTCCTGATTATATCAGGCAAATAGAGAAGAGGAGGAGTCTTCATATTCTATCAATCTATCAATCTACCAAATTATTGAAGATAAATAGATAAATTGAGAAACAGAACTTTTAATTGATCTGTCTGTCTGTCTGTCTGCTACTAATGCTACTACCTTACCAGTTAACTCAACTCTAATTTCTAATATATCGCATTCTTTATTCCTTTGCTTTCCGAGGGGATTATACGACTTGAAGCTGAAGCACCGAAGTCTCAGTAGCTCTTGTAGAGTCATTTTGATGTGGTGAGCTTGCTAGGCTCAAGTCCCAAAGCCACCCACTTTATAAGGATTAAAACTGCCCAATTAGGGAGAAGAAGTGCCTTAACTGGGAGATGAACCCCTGTACATACGTGTGATTGACTAGCAATTTGCCACTGTGGACCACTAATGCCATTTAGATGTATATTTATATCGAAATTCGTTATAAGCATCCGATAACGCATGAAACGTTTACTTGGTGGATGGAGACAAACAATGGAATTCAGGATGCCAAATTCGTCCAACGCGGGACTAGTCATCTGGATGTACCTGCATTCCACGATGGGTGGTGTTATTACTGCTGAAACTGGAACCCAACATCACACACCTACCTTGACTACTATGGCATATGAAAGGTTGGGTGTCGGTTTCCACTCTCAGTATGTACACCATCACTCACTGAAGATTTCAGGTGGTGCATCCAGTTGATCAGTCTAAAATAGGAAGAAATAAGTATCCTCAGACATCTTCAAAACGTCCATGTTAGAAGCCGAAATGTCAGCAGAGATCACACGTTTCGGTTCAACATAATAAATCAACAGGGAATGTAACACTTAAATGGCTTTCTAATGCTTATGATGGTATCCTAAGGAACTCAATCACACGGCTGTGATTTTTCAGTGACGATGAGTAAAAGCTTTGTAGTTATTAATAAGCAGGGTAATAAAAAGCTTTTGGTTTTGACGAAGCCTGTGCATTCAGATTAAAAAAACAGATCCATGACTACAATGCCAGACAGTAGATGGCTTATATTTAACTTATTAGCACACTTTTATTTTATCTGTATAACTTTCCTTCGCTTCCTTTCCCTCATCTTTTGACACTGTTCTCATATTATTATTTTGTCTGACACACCGTTAGTTTTCTTAGAAAATGTGCGAATTTAAAATCATAGTTGAGTATTAGTCTCCGCAAGGAGTGTTCATACTACCTAATGAGTTTAGATCAGATATCGTTAAAATCTTGTTATTCTATCCTATATGGTTTGAATTTCAACAGTTGATTTGTAAGGAATAGGCTTATCTTTCGAGTTTCACTTTGGATTCATATCGATTAGAGAACCACTGATAACTCGAGGGTACTGGACAGCTGTTTCATCCTAGTCTGAGACCCTTTATCAGTACGCACCCACTAACGGGTTTCGAAACCAAGACCTTCCGGTTACAAGGCAAGCTGGCTCGTATACCATTCAGCCACTGGGATTCGATTTAATGAACATCCCATGAATTCTAACTTCCACCCACTCTTGACTTTAGCAAGACCCCCAACCATATATTAAATTATTTATTTATTTATGTTTTTAAGAAGTTCCCTTGTATTTCAATATTATCACATTTGGATGTTTTGATTTAATTATATCTATCCCAATAACTCCAATTTATATATTGATATGTACATTGATGGATTTTATTGACTTAATAATGATATCAACATATTACTACTCATCTATCGCTTATACATCGTATACTTATTTGTTGTCAAAATGTCCATGTATTCCGATGTATATTAACCTTCAAACAGAACTGTATAAATAACAGTGTTTGTAGTGTATCCAGCTGACGTGTTCTTCAAATGAAATTTATGTGAATCGATTAAATGCTGCTTATTTTCACAGTTGTTGCTTGCTTTAAATTTACTATGGCAACTTTTTAAATTTTTTCTCAATTTTATTCCTTTACATTCCTACCATCCCAATCAACTATCTTCGCCACCGTCCACATGCTTTCATTTCCCCCTTCATATGTTAAATAAGATAAGTTCATAAGTTGAACACTGGTGTTTACAGGAAACCCACACATTCGAAAAGATATTTGGACTTCCGATCATCCCATCCTATGTCAGTGGAAATAAGATTGATGAAATGTTGAAGTGACAGAGCACAAAAAATAAGTAGTACCAAGGACAATCTAAGACAGGAAGTGAGACATATAAAAGAAGCCTTGAAACTTAATAATTACCCGGATAAATTAGTCAGGAAATATGTAGGGATATGTAAAATTAAAAAAAGATTAATAATGATAGCAGTGATAGTGATAATAATAATAATAATAGTAATATTAATAACAACATGTATGTCAAACATGTGCCAGATAATGACAACACCAACAGTAAGGGATCTAATTCATCAGTAGTAATTCCATACAAGGAAGGAACCTCGGAAACCTTACACAGAATTCCTAACAAGGCAGGAATAAAAGTCGCCGGCATTCAAACCCACAAACTCACTTAGTAACAAGCTTTGTCGGCTGAAGGATTAATCCTGTGGAGTCGTTAGAACAGAACAATTTAGTTTATCTAATAGCCTGCTGGAATGATTGTCACGCCAAATACGTAGGTCAAATTAGTAGAACGCGTGCAGTCAGACTAGCCGAGCATAAAAAACTTAGCAAAATATAGATTACTTGATCCTAACAAGATAAGAAATCCGGAAAATAGTTCAGCTATCGCACTCACCACTTGCAGTTACACACAACGAAGCATACAAAAGGATGAATGGGATAAGATGACAGTTTTAAAATCTAATGTCACAGGGTGGAGGGAGGTAAAGATTGATAGTGGAAGCCTTGTTTATCAAATCAACTGCAAACACGTGTAACATGAATGATTCAACACCTGACCATCTAGATATCTGGAAAATTCTACTACCCCTACGACGACAAATAGGAGAGAACAAAGAAAACTATGAAACTCAAGTTTCGAAGTCGTGTGATTATAATTGATGAAATGATTATGAGCAATAAAGAGTTGTGTTTGAAACTTCGTCATCCAGTAAATGATAATACTGTTTCACTGACTGTGTGATACATCTAATAAACAAACCAATATGGGATTACCCCCTTTATCTGATCTTTACGTCACCATTAGATGCCCAAGGCGTTGCTTCAACCCATCATAGTTCCATTTGAAACCCAAGTGTGTCATGTCCCTCTAACATCTAATCCCTAAGTAAAAACCTTGTCATTACTAAAACTTCAAAGTACGATGGAAAATCTTGTAGGAAGTAGTCTGGTCATGTGTGGTTTTTATTTCGGGACAAAATTTTGCCTCATCTGAGCATATATACTGGTCACATACAAAGCGTGTTCTCCTACGAGAATTCAGATTCCCAATCTGCTTGCCAGCCAGTCACAATGGAGGCTGTGATTAGCTTCCCGGCTGTCGCAATCCTAACCCATGTCCTTATTTAATAATTCTTTACGTTCCCAGTGGGATATAGGCTGCTTCAAGCTAGATAGGGTCTTGAAGTTTCGGTAGCAGTGGTATTCATGTTTTACGGGATAGGGTTGCTAGCCTCATGCTCAAACTCCTCTCTTTACCAGTCATATAACTGGCTTAGCTAGGTAAAGGAGTGCGTCTGTGGCCGGGGATCGAACCTCGAACCAAATGAGGTGGGGTTGGCGAGTATTCAATCTGTGTGCCACCGACACACTTTACTTCAATAAAAGAACATAAAATTAACTTCACCAAATGAATACTTCTAATTCCGAACAAGACTTCCTATTACAGAAACGAAGCATTTATAAGAAACATGGTGTTGAAAAAGCTACTAGGTAAAATAGGAAGCGCTTTTCAACTTTTTCAGTTATAACACAAAAATCACAGTTACTCCTCCACACTTAGTAGTATAAATATTAACTTCAAAGTAATGCGAATGACTTTATTGAACAAGAATGGTAAAGTTATGCATAAACAGTCCATTATATGCATATGTAGATGTATATGTTACATTCCTATCTATTTAGATGGGGAAATTAGTAAAGGATACTCTAAATTTAGCATAAAATTAAAGTAGGTATATGTTAATTACCTTTTTTTTTGTTTAAAAGGGGGTTTGCAAATTCAAGTAATTAGAGTCAGTGAACAGGCAGACGAATATGATATGTACATATATATACACTTGTCCTACATATGGAAACAATTTCCAAAAGTTAGTCACATATACAAAGAAGAGAATAACACAGCACTTGAAAAACTCCCATTGCACACGCACACACACACATATATGTGAACAATATGTGATAGTGAAGGTAGGAGTAGTCGTAGAACTAGTAGTAGTAGTAGTAAATATCCTCTAAATATGAAATGAACGAGAAAACGAATTCTCAATATTTTTTGACAATTCAGTGTAAAATGAATATTGAATTTTAAAGTTGATGATAATTTGCTTTCAATAACATAGTAAGTAGCATTTTGATGTTTAACAATAGATTACTTTAATTGGTGGATGGTGACTAGTAGTAGAATCGAGGATACTCGCGTTTCGTCCTATTTAGGAATCGTCATCTGGATGTACCTGCATTCCCCAGTGAGTGATGATGTTCCCAACGAGGCTCAAACCCGCTGACCATAGTTTTAAATACCAAAGCGTTATCCACTAGACCACTTGGGCCACGACAGCCATCTCTTTTGCAACGGGTCATATTAATGTCTAGTGGATCAGGCTTTGGCGTTTGAAACCATGGTCACTGGGTTCGAGTCTCGTTGGTGGGAACACCATCACTCACTGGGAATTCAGGTACATCCACCAGATGACGAGTCCCAAATAGGACGAAATGCACGTCGTGAATTCCACTGCTGGTCACCATCCACCAAATAAATTCCAAATATACACGCCCAGACATCGTCGAAGCATCTGCACAAGAAGCCGACAGTCATGTCAACCTGAGACCGAGCACTTCGGTCCAATCAATCGACGGGAAAATGTAAAATTCAATTAAATAGATTACTTTGTTTCGATGCTGGCACATAAGAAACTCATAGAAAGTTTTGTAGATGTTAAATTAGGATTTTAAAGTATAAGGAGTAGATTTAATCTGGCGAACATTTCATACGTTTTCCTGAGTGACTGACAACAGTAGAACGACAAACCTTCTCAACCCCCGGTGTAGCTACTTCGGTAAGTTTTTGATCTCTTGATAGTATTCGCTTTCCCTAAAAATCGTAGTTGCAGTCCACTGGGTAAATACGCATTAGCTGTGAGCTATTCTTCTCCAGTTGTAACGTACTGATTAAGATTATAATATGAGAGGGAGCATCACTTCTTTAGCGATTACTCATGAGTGCAAAGAAACGGTTTCCGGTAGATTTTTTTCGAAACTGTCTAACAATGATTCGAATCGCACCGCAGTAAAGAGTCCCTTAGCTTGATGATCATACCGTGAAATTGACTGGTAAAAAACTGGCTGGGCACATGACGCCGGCCAACATTCAGCGATGCGTTATCGTGTGAATCATTAAACAAAAACCAAAAACTCCAATTAAAGCCTTAAAATGTAGTTAGAAAGTCCAAAAACAACTTTCCAAAGTACCTTACTTCACCTGCACATTTTTCTATGGTAAATGTCGTCCACCAGGAGTTAGGATTTATAAACAATCTGATTCTAACCAAGGGGGTGAATAGTTGATGAGCTCGCTTTAATTCTCTGTGTTGTCATGGATCAGTACGGATAAAAGTCTCAAGCTAGGAAGAAGTAGCCATGCGCAAGATAATGACAACACCAACAATAAGGAAGGTAATTCATCAGTAGTAATTCCATACAAGGAAAGAACCTCGGAAACCACTTTACGTAGAATTCCTGACAAGGCAGGAATGAAACTGGCTGGCATTCAAACCAAGCACAAAATCAATTAGAAACAAGCTTTGTCGGTTAAAGGATCAATCCCGTGGAGCCTTTAAGGCAAAACAATTTCGTCTATCGAATACCCTACTGGAGTGATTGTCAGGTCAAATACATAGGTCAAATTAGTAGAACAGGGGCAGTCAGACTAGCTGAGCAGAAAAACCTAGCAAAATCTCGATTGGTTGACCCGAACAAGATAAGAAATCTGGAGAATAGTTCAGCCATGGCACCCACTGCACGCAATAACATATAACCATACAATAGGGTGATGGGAAAAGATGACAGTTTTAAAATCTAATGTAACAGTGTGGAGGGAGAGATTGATAACATAAGCTTTGTTTATCGAATCAACTGCGAACACGTGTAATAGGAATGATTCAACACCTGTCCTCCAAGATATCTTCAAAATCCTAATATCCCAACGTCAAATTTGGGAGAAAAAAGGAAATTATAAAACTTAAGTTTCGAAGTCGTGTGATTATAATTGATGAAATGATTATGAGCAATAAAGAGCTGTGTTCGAAACTTCGTCATCCAGTAAATAATACTGTTTCACTGTGTGATACATCTAATAAACAAACTAATATGCAAGTATAATTCTGCTTTTCAATCTTTCAAATCTTTGTTCTTCAGTTGATCTGAAAAGTTAGAAATAAGACTAGATCGTTTCAACTTTTTATTTTCATCCCTGAAACTCATCTACTTCTAGGAAAATTATATCGACAAATTTAGTTCGTTTCTATTATCACCGACTCAAACAATTTCACCGACATAAAAGATTTGTTCAAAATCTGGGTGATATGTGTTAAATTCCGTTTGTATTGTCGCGAGTGGTGATACAGCTCGCTGATGCTGCTCTGTCTTGCGACATGACTGGTTTTATTTCTCCAACTATAGTAATATATGCAGACCACTATTTATTCATACGAAATTAACGGTTCATCTTGAGCTTTCTTAGTATTTTTTTCTTCTCTTTTTTGACGAAGTAGGATGGGAAACAAGAAATTTCAAAACACCTGTCTACCTGAAATTCTCAAATTCTGCATACTGTCAATCAAGCCTATACGTCTAAAAGGAGAAAAAAAAATCTTCAATCTTCAATAAGTTGCCTACAAATGTTTTAAACTATAGGATCTAAATGAAAGCGAACATCTGTATTCCCTTTCTTAGACTGCTACTCAAACATGTAGTAGGTCGCTGTTAGTCAGCCTCTGTTATCCCCTACTCTTCTGTCATTTTTAGATTATAGCATGTATAAAAAGGAATTCTGAATTCTTTGAAACGCAAAGTCATCAGAAGTTGGAAATATTAAAACTTGTCCGACAGAGTTTTCACAAACTCATCATCTAAATGAAAGAAATTTTACTATATGAAGAAATGGTGATGTATTTTATCATTATTTTTACGTTATAATTATCCTCTAGAACTCCAAGTGGAACATAAGGATTCAACAAGCAGCACATCTTCATTTTTCATGTGTACTCTGAAGTCTTTTTTTAGCTGGTTCCATGACTGGCTGTAAGCTTTTTAATGGATAAAGTTTTAAGAACATAAATTGGAGCCTTCAGACTCATTGTAAAGATGAAGCTGAGGCCTCAGTTAGTGAAGAATGCTTTGAAAATTTTATATTTCACAAGGATAATGGGGATGTAATATAATAATAATATACTTTATTTCAAAAACAGTAATTATAGTACAGAATGGAATTCTCAGCATTTGTCACAATATTGCATCTGATTTACTCAAAATACGAATAAAATTAAAACAAAATTAACCAGAGGAATTTGTCCACATTTACAAGATAAAGTCAGAAATATTCGAAGTACGAATCGAGAATATTAAATATAATGATAATAATAATAACAGCGAGTTTGTTTCAAACAGTATTGTTGATTTAGTTTGGAAACTTTAGCATATTATAAATTATTGAATCTAATGTTCTGATGATACAATATAGTGAGGAGAAATACAAAATTAACAGTTATAACACAGCTTGAATGATGTTCACATTTATGAAAAAAATCAACAAAAATTGAGAGGATTTTAAATACAAGAAGTACAATAACAATAAAGGTTGATACTGTAAGGATGGAGGAAAATGGTTTATTTAGTAGTACAAAGAAAGTTAGTTAGTTAGTTCATGCCTAACACTATTTTCATCACATAAAGTACGTGCCACCAAATATGGCATAGTGGAATTTTTATACTTAGACGTACGTGCATAAAGTCTTCTGAAAAGACTTCTTGTTTTACCTGAGGAGGAGAAACAAGGTTGGAGCTGCGGGTAAAGTGGGTGTTCAGAGTCCTACAAAATTCCTTTAGCGAATTTGTTGCATGACATCAAATGGCTATCAGTGACGATCTCAACGATATGGCAAAATGGGATACCACTCACCCTACTAACAGTCTTCAGAGTTCTACGAAGTATGACATAGTCCTTTTTGAACAATCCAGGAAAGAATAAGGGTGAAAAGTAAAGAAGAATAGGTAAGATGCACGAGTTGACAAACTGCATTGGAGTACACTTCTTAAATTTCTTATAAACACGTAAGTCATCAGGGTGAAGACATTTTAAATAATCGCGAGAGTAAGTAATACGATTTGGACACATAATTGAATAATTAAAACACAATAAATTCAAGTAATCAGATGCAATATAAGCGACAGAAAATTTTGGTAGCCCAAGGTTTTAGCAGGCCGCCTAATGGTTTAATTATACTTAAAAACTCATTTGCAAACGTATGATGTGACTCACACACTGAAGTTACATCATATTTCCTCTTATGTATAAACAGTTAGAACTTGAGATCTTTTTTGCTGAAAAATGCCAGTAAGCATTAAATCCAGTTCTTGGATTTCTCGCTGATTGACGCCAACTGTCTAAATTCTGTTCAGAGTGCAACATGATGGTGAGTCAGTCAGCACGAGTGATCGATCACAATTTTTATCACAGTGTTACAGGAGCTTAATCATGAGCCGCGACAGTTCAGTAGTAACGTCACTGACCGCAGTCATGGGTGATGCAGGTAAGAACCAACGGAAAGACATCATTTCCATCAAGGTGGCAGATATGCCTTACTGATGACTGTCAGTACACACGAGACCTACATCTTGGGACTCCTTCTGATAGACTATAATATCTTCTCAGACCACAACTTCCTGTAGTTTGAAATCCCGAATTCCTTAATATGGTATTTACCGTCAAATGTAGTGATAACTCGATTAGCGAAAATCTTCATTCAGACATCTCTAGAACACAAAATAATTGGGCAAAGAATATCCTTTTCGATAATTTTCTCCTCCTCTGGCTCTACAATTATATATATACATGTTTATATACATAGAATATTCTAGGATAGTATTCAATAACAATACTAGTGTTTTTTTAAGTAATATCGATTTGTAATGTAAGATCACTGGAATTACGGTTTATTAAAGATGCTAAAATTATAATAATAATAAAAATATAATGGCAAATAGAATATCTACTAAAATAAAGGAAATTTCCAAAAAAAATGAGGATCATTCAAACCTAGATAGCCAAGGTAAGGACAACGTCTCAACTAGCTTCTTTTGACACATAAATTAGGCTTCTTAATGTGGATCTCAACAGCCTCAGCTATATTTAGTAATCGGACTCTTTGGGCGAAGTTAAGATTTATTGGTATGCAGTAAATGACTCTGAAAGCCTGGTTAACATCAATCTTGTTTTCTGTTTGTATCCACAAGATGAGATAGAATAGCGCTAGAAATAGGTTTTGTTTGTCCTTTACGTAACCAACTACGCAGGGTGATGTTCGAAAATTCGACGAGAAACACACCCAATTGTACGGCCTATGTGACTGGCTCCACAGGATCAGATTTTAGCGCACTTGACTATGTTTTGTATGATTTTGATGAAGTAGGTTAGTTCAAAATATTAATTAATTTTCATATTTCAAAGTAAAACTATGTATTTACACAATGATAGTTTATACATATTTAACAATTCACCTGCTTTTGTTGAATGAGGTATGTCTGCATTTGTCAACATTCGCTTTCTAGGCGCACCATAGAACCTTTAACTGGAAAATAGCGTCGTTTTAGCTATATTCTCCAGCATATGACTAATTGTGGTTACCTAGTGAACTCACTAACCAACCATCCTATTCATCCACAAAGTACACATGAACCCCATCAAAGATGTACGAATTAGGCGAATCCAAACCTCAGAAACCATGGTGACTCATACTTTATGGCCTAAACTTTGAATTTGGAAACATTTTAGTTTATTATTCTTCTAATTTCGCTGATCATTAGATCGCTACATATGTTCTTTTTATTCTGTCTTACTGATGATCACGTGACCTTCGTTCGATTTTATTTGTATTGTACTCACTCCTGTCAAATAGGTTATATCACGCGGTTCAGTTACTTAATTCCGCTTCAGTCTCCGACTCATCAGTGTGCTTTTATTGTATAATTTCCCTAGAAACCTTGAGATGGTCCAAAACCCTGCGTGGTTAAACAAAGGACAAACAAAATCTATTCGTAGCGCTATTCTATCTCATCGTCTGGATACAAACAGGACACAAGATTGATGTTAACCAGGCTTTCAGAGTTATAAACCGCATATCAACAAATCCTAATTTCGTCTTAAGAGTCAGATTACTAAATATTACTGAGGCTGCTGAGATCCATATTAAGAAGTCTAATTTTTGTGTCAAAAGAAGCTAGTTCAGACATTGTCCTTACCATGGTCATCTAGGTTTGGATGATCCTCAATTTTTCGTAGAAATTTCCAGTGCTAACAAAACCATCACTTCACCAAAAATAGTGTCT
Source organism: Trichobilharzia szidati (assembly GCA_944472155.2). Taxonomy (NCBI): domain Eukaryota; kingdom Metazoa; phylum Platyhelminthes; class Trematoda; order Strigeidida; family Schistosomatidae; genus Trichobilharzia; species Trichobilharzia szidati. The sequence goes on along the minus strand of OX235273.1, from coordinate 109,112,798 downwards.
AGATCCACAAAGTTTAATGCACAACCATACAAATATTCCGCTAAAGTTGATCTCTTCATTTACTTTCCTTTTCACTCCTTACTGGCGTATAAATCAAGCTCATCGTTTTTGAAAGTAGAGCTAAAATGCACAATCTAATAATCTAAGCTATGCGCTAAAACTCTTTCAAGTCAAGTATTCAGCATATATTAAATTAAACATTTTATGTTTTTTATGTATGTTTGCTTATTTAATTATTTATCCCTCATCAAATGGATATCGTATATAAATAAGTTATGAGATTGCATTTCACTACTAAACAGGATGTGCAAAAACATTATTTTAGTCGTGTAAACTGAAAACTGGTCACTTGGATTATTGCAAATGATGTTGACATTAAAGAACGACATTGCCTTACAGTGGCGTGACGGAATTGTATTCAAACATCAAAGTGAATATATACATATATATTTATACATAATATAACACTTTAATTCCCCTTAGCTCAGGATAAAGTGTCACCCGATTTTTGAAAGTGTCAGTCAAAAAAGTACTCGATAAATGCTATTTTATCTACCAGTTTGTTTAACAAAAAACACTTCAGCGGATGAACCTGTTCATTGATGAAATGTGAGTGTTTTGTGTTTGGAATTTTCAGTTTTCTTCATCGCTTTGCTCTCTAAGTGGAATATAGATTGTCAAACCTTCTAACCTTCTGTAACGGCAGTGGTGTTATTTTTATGGAGTGAAGTTCCCAGTTCCCCGTCCCAAAACTTTCCTCCTTTCCATCCTTAATATCGGCCAAGAGTCGAACTTTGACCATGTTTATGATTGCCGAACATTCTAGTATTGAAATACCGATGGACCCAGATTTTTTAAAGGAAATAAGTGGTGTCCAGCTTCGGTAGGATGTTCGTTAATCTCTCAGGTGGTTTGGGTTCGATTCCAGGTCGATGACATCCTAAGCCTTGCTTTGTTTACGATAACCATGGTAAAGAGGGAAGGTTGGAAGTTAGGCTAGCACACCCACCCTTTTAAAAAAGAATATCAACGCTACTGGAACGTCAGAGCTCAAGCTTGAAGACTTATGTTCCACCTGGAATACAAAGAAATTAACAAAGTAACCTCTCAACTATAAAATCTTTAAACTGAGGTTTGATGATTGGAAAAGGTATGCATGACTATAAGATTAGAGTTAAACTGTCTTTTTCCATATGAAATACCTATATGAATAAAACTGGGAGAATGAAGTAATCGATAACTTTTGTGCACAGTGTATTCAATGCTGAATACACAATAAAGTTGTTACAAATTATTCATCTATTTTTACTTGTTAAATTAGTAATGAATAAACTTCTTTTTATAATTGTGACTCTCACATGTTGGAGTTCCTGAAGGACTTCTTAACTATACCTTCTTAAACACACGTATAATTATCGCTATGGAGTTAATTGAGACTGACTGCAGACATCAGAGCAATGTCGGAGACCCTACGTGACATCATTGAGGTAACCTGCGTGGAAGAACATTGGAACTAAATATCTGAAGGTGATGTTCAAGGAAACGTGTACACTGCGCTGAATAAAGAAGTGAAGGAGAATGCTGGGAACGACAAAAGGGAATTCTGCGACACACTGGCTAGCAGCTGAAGCAGAACAGGCAGGGCGCAGGTAAAAGAGACATCAGGACATCATATCAAATAACTAGGTCTCTATCCGGGGAAAGATCAACCCGGATGATGAATTCAACAAGAGGTGCTCAAGGGAACCTGATTACCAAGGAAGAAAAACAAATGAAACAATGGACTGATCACTTTAAAGGACTCCTGAGTCCACCATAGCCTGCAACTCGCCAAAAAATACCACCAATAGCACACACAGAAATGCCAGTGGATACCAATACTTGGGCAAAAGCAGAACTCATGAATGCAATCAAGTCACTGAAAGTTAGACAGGCAGGTGGTAAGACATAACAGAAGTCCTCTAGAAGCAGTGAAAACAGACCGACAGACCACGGTGGATAAGTTCATGCCACTATTGCAAAAGATTTTGAAGGTAGGAAAGGTGCCTATTGATTGGAAGAAAGGCTACCTAGACAAACTACCAATGAAGAAATTCTACCTCAGTTTCATCGAGTTTGAAAAGTCCTTCGACAGCGTTAGCCGCGAAGTAACTTGAGAACTGCTCTTACACTACTGAGCACATTGCCACAAACCTTTGTCAGCCTCATTTAAGCTGAATAACAATGACACATGTCAAGTGATATATAACGGAAAACTCATCACATTCTTTGAAATGAAGACGAGAGTAGTGCAATGTTCTCCACCAATTGCACTCTTAATTGTGCTGGACTGTGTAGCAGACTATGGGGAGCGGGAAGAAAGATTGGCTGAAGAAGCAGCCAACGAAGAAAATACTTCAAGTGAACACAGACAAGACAGTTGATGAAGATAACAAACCAAGGAAAGGCACTAATCATTATTAACAAGATAAATTAGAAGGAGTTCACCACTTTTTCTTGACTAGGCTGCACCGTTTCAATTACAGGCAGGACGGATGAATATGTCGAGGTCAAGATGGGAAGAGCATCACCCTGAAATCAGTCTGGAAATTTTCTGTACTCGCCACAAACAAACAAAATTCGAATTTTCAACACCAGCATTATGTCAGTCAGTTCTTCTACATGGGTCGGAAACTTGGCTAGCGCGTCACGTAAAGCATTTATTACGCGCTACTGTAGACTTGTATCAACAGCTGCCTTCGGTGATTCCATGGTCAACATGAGATTTCCGGGAAGAGTTGGCAGGAAGAATCTTCCGGGATTAAGCAACCAAGAACCTTTTTTTTCCTTCACTTTCCCAGTGGGACCTATTGCCCAACAAATATTCTGAAGGAACTGGAGATGAATTGGACACACTATGAGGAGACTAGTGAGTAACATCTCATGCACGACATTCCCTCCGATGAGAAGCAAATTGGGAACGACGAAATTGGCGTTGGTCTGGGGGGTGACACAGAGGAGACCGTGTGAGAAAGAGATGAAAGTTTATGGTGGGTCGTGGGGCCAGCTAAGGAGGACTGCAGAAAACAGGAAAAAGAGGAGATTTTCAGTTGAAGCTGTATGTTTCACTCGGAATCCAAGGGAATAATATTAAATGATCAAACTTTCTTCCACTTCGTTTATACTTGCCTAGGATGGAGTTATTATGACTTCATGAAATTCCAAAAACTATATTAACATTTTGGCCGGCATCTTAAGAATCTTTTCACTAAAAGTGCTGTTATTTGATGGCAGATTATCCTTAAGAATGTGGCCTACAAATTACAGGACAACGCTAATAGTGAGTGTTGTAAAATTAATACCTGATTAACATCGGTATATGGCACATCAGTCAACAAGTCAGCAGAAGTGAATTCCGAAAGCTGGAATTTCGAATCCTTCCTCGATCTGAATTTGCCGTTCACCCTGATTTATTACGTACTAAATTTATAATTTACCCATTTTGAGGTCCTTCGTGGTTGATTTCATTAGACTGCATTCATCAAGAATGAATTTTATGAATTAATGAGACGATAATACTATTTAAAGCATGAGTCCTAATTAAATAGTAATGCTTATCCGATGATACACTTAAAACCGACATCAGAGGGATAAAAACCTTTCAAATATATAAATGATTCATTATACTTATTGACATCCACATAGTCAATGCCTTTCTAGTCATATATGAACTAGTGTACATTTTCAAGTGAAATTTAACAAGTACCTGATCAACTTAAATTTACATTATGAATCGACTTCATTTAGGGGACCAATAATAATCATGCACGACTGGACATCTGTTTCTTTCTATTCTGAGACTCTTCAACAGTATGCGCCCATTATATCACCGATGACCAGTCGATAAACCTTTGTTTTCAGGTGAGTATGCTGACCATCCCATAACTTGCTTGGAAATCGATAACTTCTACTGGTCCATGCTATATATAGTGTTGCGGCCAAGTTAAACTTTAAGCACCACTAACTAACTACCAATGGAGTGCGACCACACCAATGACCCTGAAACGACGCTCACTGAGCAAGTTAGTGAAACTTGGCAAATCATTTTGTCAGCATCGAAGTGTTATGTTAGTCAATAGGATATCTGGCAAGTTTCAGCTTAGGTTTGGGAAAGATTAGGTCACTCTTTAAGCCAAGGACAAGGTTAGGGTTAAGCTAACCTAATAAAGGCGATATTAGAGTTGGTTCAAGTTGGATTACAGTTAGTTTAGGGATATTTTCACGTTAGGGTTAGGTACAGGAAAGACTGGGGTCATTGTTATGGTTAGAAGACCTAAATAATTACATGCATAGAATGTGGTTAAATTACTCTGTTGATATAAGAATAGAACTTGTGCACTGTGGTAGAGTAGAATTCCATTTTGGGAAAAATTTATTTTGATAAAGTCTCAGTTTTATACAACAATATTTATTGATGACGTTTCGAGCACAATTTATTGCTCAGTAAATAATACTGTATAACACTGTGAGACTTTATCAAAATAGATTTTACCCACAACGGAATTACACTCTGTTGATGATACTTCAACCTAAAAGTGAGAGCTATTTTTACCAAATGTGAGAGAGAGGTATCCTCTGTAACACTTTTCTACAGTTTTATGCATTATTTCATAAATATATGTATTCAGTACACAAAAATGCCTCATTCACGTGATTGGTGCGTTCGAAGTCGTTTGCTGATTGGTATTTAATGGTGCTTAAAGTTTAACTTTGCCAGGTTTGCTGCACACCACTCTTACAAGGTGGACCTCCTTGGCATCATATCCCATTAGGACTTTAGGCCATCTATCCTGTAGTTATTACAGAGTTGGAAACTGAAATTTTAGATTTCGGGTATGATAGGTACTTCGATTAACTTTAAGGACCATATACCTCCAAAACAGTGGCTAAATGATTTGGTTATATTACCAATAAGGTGATAATTGAGGCTTGCTACACGAAACAGCTGTCCAGTTCTCCTACTTTCTGATTGCTACTCTAAATACCATTGGTCCACTGACAAAATAGACTTTGAAGTGAATAGAATCCGCTATAAAACCAGAGTTATCAGATATACTTATAGTTTAAAATTAAATTCTATGCACAGAAATTTTCTTTCCTTAATGTATTTATGAATTTAGTTATGAAGATCTTAAACCTACTTACCTCTTATGTAATCCGGTAAATGCCAAAGGCTATAAATATGTATTCCATAACAGACAAAGAGGAATGACTACTTGTATATAAAATATAAATAGATTACGCAACCAACAATCACCTACATCGTTACAACTGGGTGAACTAATTTATGAGCTGTATGACGTTGTAGGTAGGTGGAATAAGGAATTATTATTACTGCTACTACTAAGTAGTACCAAGTTATTCAATGTAGGAATATTGTTTTGATATACATATATATGTCAAATTATTCTGACAGGTACAAACATACTTATACGTACTTTTCCTCCCAAATGGCATGACATAATTCACGATACAAAAGGGAGATATAAATTCTGATGTACAGTAATAAAAAAAATAAAGAGCAAGTGAAGATGATCATGATTATGAGGCTTTTTTTATAAGATAAACAACAGCTATATGAATAAATGAATTATATATGGAATGCTTTCGAAATAGAAAAATCCATTGAAAGATATTTTTTAAGTGGGCGTAATTTTCTACAAGGTGATAGCTGGCCTGAATGAATGCTATTAGATGCAGTTCATGCTGAGGAATCACTACGATTTCCTATGGAAACCTAAAATATTCAGATGTCATAAATGGTGATCAAGAAATTAAGCATAAATGCCTAACGGTCTAGACTGATTGTAACAACAGAAGACAAGGGCCGAGGAACAGATCGTTTATTATGGAAATCAACAGATATTTATAGATTTTCATGTACATTATTATAGATTTTTGTTAGCAGAAAACCACAGTCTTCTGACAGGTTGTTTCTCATTTAAAGTTAATCTTTCATCTCTTAGTAGCTGTTTCTTGAATGTCAGATCATCTATATGCTAACTGTATTCAACTGCGCAGTCTACTGTGGTTGGTTGTTGAATCAATCTTTGTTCATATTTTTCTCACGACCAATATTGAAGACGTAAACATTGACGTAAATTACCATCTACCAATTTGGCTAGCAGCCAGCTCTCACCACATGATGATTGAAGTGAACGTCGTTTCAACTACAGTCAGTATGAACAGGGATGTTATGCTCAACAAGGATCACAAAAGCAAAACAAAAACGTCTCCGTTATACTCAAACCGATTTGAAAACCTAGCGCGCACAGCATAAGGAACAATATGTGAATGGTAAACACTGATGATAAACCAATCCTTCACAGACCTGACACATAACTTAGTAAGAACTTTTCCTTAAACGTATCGCAGACTTCCATCAATAGCTGCCAACGCTGAAGTGGTAGAGCGTCTAGGCCACTTCACTTATTTGGGAAGTTGTATCAGCCAACTTCACCTGGCTGATCACTGACGAAATCTCAGCACGGATACAGAAGGCTTGTTTCGCATATGACAGCTTACGTTATCTCTGGCTTAGTAGACGTGATATCCGGTTGGCTGTCTACCAGGGGGTGTGCATACTGCTCAGCAGTTCACTCTAGACTCCTTTATGGCTGTGAGACATGACCATTGAAAGCGGAAGACATGAAAAGCCTAACTACCCGTCTTCGATTATAGGTGTGTGCGTTCTATCTCCAGTATGAAGTGGTATAAATAAGGTGAGCAGTTGTGAGGTTAGGCTTCGGTCGAGTGCTAGGTGAAGAGGGGAAATCAATCAACGAGGCTGTGAAGTTACCTCGATTGACGTGGTTAGGAAATGTGTTACGCATGCATGCCTAACCACTGATCGCCTTCCTCGACAACGGGCAATGTTAGCTGGCATTAGATTGATCAGGTTGGAAAAGAGCCAATGGTGGTCAAACCAAAACATGGCTTCACCAGTCAATAAAATCCACAACAATTAGTTTAAGCCACCCAGGCAGCAACGTAGGATGGGGTCCTCGGGATGGTAAAAACCAATGGCTGTAGATAATCGGTGATTTGGCTCAAAATCGTTCTTAATGGCTGGCGCAGATGTATCCACTCCTTGTGACGTATAATTTACAATGAAACTATATTGTACCTCGATATTACGATTCTTTTTTCCTCATATCTCTCTTTACTGTCTGTATTTCGCATTTCTTTTTACTTTCGTCTTCTTCTCTGGCTTTGTTTGTTGAGTGAAGTGTAGTGACTAGAACTGGTGCACATCGGTGCAAAGTTCTATGTTGAAACCACTCAGTCATTCAGCTGCCAACGCTGCTGCTTCCATAGCAGAGATTAGATGTCTGGCAGGAAAGAATGCACAACGGAGAACTGTGCAAGAACATTAACCCATAAGTTATTTTCCAACATATATATAATTATTTCCTTGGGTTCCGAGTGGAACATACGGCTTAAACGGCATATTTTCCTTTTTACAACTGTTCTCCCCAGTTGTCTGCAGCCTGTTCCACGAATGCAAATAAACATTCGCATCCTCCTCACATAAGCTCACCCATTTCACCCTCGGAAAGCTCCTAAATCGTCGTTTCTAATTCGAGTTCCACCTAAACACTGGATGTGAATGAGATGTCACATGATGATCTCCTTAGCGTATATCCAATCCGTCTCCATTATCTTCAGAGTGTTTGTTAGACAATACGTCCTCAATTGTTTTCTGCTACAAGATTTTCTTGTTTGCAATTCTTTCTGGCTAACTGATCTTTAGTATGTAGCCTGGAAAGGCGGCTGTTGATAAAAGTCTACAGTAGCTTCTTCTAACTGCTTGGCGCAACGTACCACATTTCCGAACCATATAGAAGAAATTACTGAATTAATATTGGTGTCCAAAATCAGAATTTCGTTGTTTATCCTGAGTGTAGACGACTTCCACTCTGATTTCTAGATGATGATGGCCTGTCTTGTATTCCTATTCTCATTTCCACATCCCCATTCTCGTCCTCCGAAGCTGAAACGACGCTTCCTACACTAGTAAAGGAAGCGACCTCTTCCAGATTTATCTCTCTCTCTGATAGTGATTGATGCTCGCTGTTGTTGATGTGGATTATGGTTGGTTTATTATCTCCACAACCCCATCTTCTCCATGCTTACTTGGAATCCTGTCTTTTCTGCTTCTTATGACAGATCGTTGGTTTTCGCTTGTGAGCGTTCTAATTTGTGTGGAACTAGATAGACATCGTCCTCGTAGTTCAGATCCTGTCGATTCTTCTTATCAGTCCAACTTTCTCCTGTCTTCTCACTCCCCAGAGTCCTTCACATGACCCAGTACACCACATTAGGAATATCACTGATGATAGTGGGCAGCATTATATTACTCCCATCCTCACTTCACTAGAAGATTTACAATAGTTAATTTTTGACTTCGACTATCTGTCTGAAGGAAGTATAAACTCATCTGAAACAGACAACCGCAAGTCGATCGGTTCAGAGATGAAAGCAAATTACAAGTGGTTTAACAGCGCAAACCAGGATAAGACACTGTTGGTTCATAACAGTGGTTAAGTATCAATGTGTCAAACCTACTATAGTATCATATTTTAGATGGCCACAAACCCCTGAAATACACGATAGTACCCAGGCTTGAAATAATTTGTTCTTAATGCAATACAGAAAAGCACACTCTGATTTATATTAAAATGTTTGCCACAGGAAACCACAGGTTCGAATGCAAGAAATGTACCAAATCACGCGAAGCATTCTGTTAGCACATCAATTCTTACATGATGAAAATCGCTACAAACCTATGTAGTCGATTAACCATAAGTAATGACTACTGGGTGTGCATAATTGTGTCTCAATTGAAAGATATAAATTTTAATATCCATAAAGTGAGATCTGATGACAGATACTACACGGTAGGTAGCAGTTAGAAATCAGGCGTTGGTCACAGGATTTCATTATGACCTGACATCAATTAGAGAACCATTGGTAAATCACCCAGGAGTACTGCACAGATGTTTCACCCACCTTCTTTGGACATCTTCATCAGTAAGCACCCACCTCCAGGGTTCGAACCCACGACCTTCTGTTTACAAGGCAAGCTAGTTCGTAGACCATTATGTCACTGGGACTCGATCCAATGGCCACTTCATGAATTCTAACTTCTGCCAATTCACGATAGGACGAAACAGTTATCTGGCAGTACACTCTGCAGGTTTTCCAATGGTTCTCTAACTGGTGTCAGCTCATAATTAAATCCTGTAACCAGTCAATCAAATCTCTACAAACCAATACTTGAGATTTCATGCGTATTTTGATTTCAACCTACATAGCGTATCACGTCATTTAACATTGCCCAATGTTATATACTTTCCTTCACCTACAGAGACTTCAAATGAATAGGGTTGAAGGCAGTTAAAACTGTGAGTGAGTACATTGTGTCACCCTAGTACATGAACAGATGATTAAAACAGTGAAAAATGGAGAAAATCTGATTCTATATGGAAATTCAGTTAACGCAATGATTTAAACAGGGTGGCCATTTTGGATAATTGGAATTATGTCACATTTTTCATGGACGCTTATCATCCATTAGTTAGTATTTCCTGTTTGTGAAGTGGTACTTATATTGATTTGCTGAGAGTAGAATGAAATTGAGCTAAATGTAAACTTTACAACACAAAAACAATATCCAAATAGGTAAGATTGATATTTTCTGTCCTATCCTTAAATGACACATTTTTGAGATAGAATTTTCAACTTCTCGGTGAAATGATACGCTTTCGACGATAACTCGACCACAAAACCATAAATGTGAGGGCGGTTTAAGTTGAATGCTAATCTGTCAACGTTTATGGAATATAAAGGTTAATAATGATTTGAAAATACTACACTTTCTAGTAGGAAATATTGTAATTTCTACTTAAGGCACTGAAAAGTGTTGAATGCGAAAATCTAGACCTGTTCCCAGTAAACTCCTCTTCAAAGAAAAGTGACTGACAGAGAGTTGTAAGAGTGGAATGAATGGTTTTGCTGTTGAAGCGGTACCAAAATGACAGTCACAGTGAATGGGTATGAAGGTATGTAGGCTAAATTATGATCAGATCACTAGTGATGTCATACACAATATGAGCAGTACAGAGTATATATATATATATATACATATAATATGAGTGAAGTAATTGCACCATTCTGTGCGTTGGTGGCACAGCGGTAGAATGGTCACCGACCACGCCTCATGCTGTCCGGGGTTCAACAGCTGGCCACAGATGCACTTCTCTACTTCGCTAAGCCAGTAGTAAGATTGGTTGAGACGGAAGGTTGAGTATGAGGCTAGCAACCCACCCCGTAAAAATACACACCACTGCTACTGAAACTTCAAGCCTCTAGCATGAAGTGGCCTATGTTCAACTGGAGACGTGAAGGAATAACAAAATTTAGCCATTCGTTTGTCAATACCGTGGTATTTATTTTCGTCCTACTAAAGTCTTTGTTTGACCTCGCCTAGATTACTAGCTCACTAGTTTTCTAGCCCGGATAAAGAGGGAGGGTTGAGGCGTGGTGCTAGCAACTCCACCCACAAAACTTAACCAAATTGCTACTAAAACGTCAACGCACAAATATATTAAAAATACTAAAAGTACAAACAATAACCTTACTTTTCGCTGGAATCAAGGAAGTGAAATGACGCAGGCTGGAGAAAGCCCTCGGGAAGCCAGTCAGCCGATGTGCCTCCTTTCGATGAAAGCAAAAATAAGGATAGGGACGTGGAATATTCGTACAATGTACGAAGCTGGGAAGGCTGCTCAGGTAGCCGCAGAAATGAGGAGATATAAAATAGAAGTGTTGGGAACCTGCGAGAGCAGATGGAACGGATGTGGAAGGAGTGAACGACCAGCTGGAGAGACAATAATCTACTCCGGTCAGCCAGAGGTCAATCAAGAGCACACCGAGGGAGTAGCCATCATGATGTCACCAACAGCGGCTAAAGCTCTCATGCAGTGGGAACCAATCTCCTCCAGGATAATGACAGCCAGGTTCAACTCAAAAGGAAGAAAAGGGTACAATCATTCAATGCTAAGCGCCTACAAACGCCTCAGAACATGAGAAGAAGGAGGATTTCTGCAGTCAACTACAAACAGTAATGGACAACGTCCCAAATGGCAATATCAAAATCCTGATGAGAAGCTGGGAGGAGACAATTAAGGAAGAGAACTCACCATGGATCGCGAGGCCCTCGGTGAAATGAACGACAACGGTGAACTCTTCTCAGACTTCTGCGCCTTCAATGATTTGGTGATTGGTGGCAGTGTGTTCAAACACAGGGATATACACAAGGCAACATGGATTTCACCAGATGGACACACCAAAAACCAGATAGACTTCATTTCAATCTCAAGGAAGTGGAGACGGAGCCTACTGGACACAAGATCGAGGCGAAGAGCAGATGTGGATTCAGGCCATTATCTAGTACAAAGAACTTTCAAGGTGAAGCTGAAAGCTTCGAGGATAGCTGGGGATAGTCCACAATGCAAGTTCAACACTCAAAAACTGCAGGACACAACCACAAAGGACAGTTTCACTGCAACTGTCAGAGCAAAGCAGGAAACACTACGTGGCACCACTGAGGAATCATCCGTGGAAGACCATTGGACCTCTCTGAAGGTAATTTTCAACGAAACGTGTTCAACGGTTTTAGGAAGAAAGAAGAGAAAAGATAAGTAATCGCTCTCAACGGACACTTGGAAGCTAATAGAGGAGAGGAGAAAGGTGAAAGAGAAAATGATTCAATGCAAAGACGGACAAGAGAAGGAGACGCTGAGTTCAACTTACACAGCACTGGACAAAGAAGTGAAGAAGAGTGCCAGGAAGGACAAAAGACAATTCTACGACAACCTGGCTACTGAAGCTGAGAAGGCAGCAGGCAAAAGGGACCTGAGGACACTATATCAGATAACCAAGTCTCTATCCGGGAAGAGATCAACACAAGTGGAACCTATAAAAGACAGCCAAGGGAACCCAATTACCATAGAAGAAAGACAGATTAAACAATGGGCGGACCACTTCAAAGGACTCTTGAGCCGACCACCACCTGCAACCCCTCCAGAAATACCAACAACAGCACGTACACAACTGCAAGTTGACACCAATCCTCCAACGAAAACTGAAGTCATGAATGCAATCAAGCTTCTGAAAGCTGGAAAAGCAGCTGGACCAGATGGAATACCCCCTGAAGCACCGAAAGCGGACCCGGAGATGACAGCTGATATGCTGACTCCATTATTGCAAAAGATCTGGAAAGAGGGAAAGGTGCCTACTGACTGGAGGAAAGGTTACCTGGTGAAACTACCAAAGAAGGGCGACTTAAGACTCTGCAAGAACTGGTTAGGAATCATGCTCCTGTCGACGCCAAGTAAAATCCTGAGTCGCATCATCCTGGAGAGAATAAAGGACGCACTGGATACAGAACTCCGACCAGAACAAGCTGGATTCAGGAAAGGCAAATCAGGTTCTGACCAAATTGCAACTCTACGCATTATCATTGAACAAAGCATGGAATGGCAATCAAATCTCTACATCAACTTCTTGAACTTTGAGAAGGCCTTCGACAGCGTTGACAGCAAAGTAATTTGGAAACTACTTGAGTACTTCGGCGTACCCCAAATATTCATCAACCTTATTCAACAGCTGTACGACAACGTCACATGTCAAGTGATCCACAACGGAAAACTCAGCGAAGCGTTTGGAGTAAACACAGGAGTCAGACAAGGTTGCTTATTATCACCAATGATATTCCTAATTGTGGTCGACTGGATTATGCGTCAGACAGTGGGAAACGAGAAGACAGGGATATCCTGGACCGACGTGAAGAACCTAGAAGACCTGGATTTCGCGCGCGGATGATTGATGTTTGATGTCACACAAAATCGAAGACTTACAAGCGAAAACCGACAAACTGGTCAAAGAAGCAGCAAAGACAGGACTCCAGGTGAACATAGACAAGACGGATGTTATGAAAATAATCAACCGACAACAACAACAATAGCAGCAACATCCAGCGCCAATCACCATCAACGGGAGGGATTTGAAAGAGGTTACTTCATTCACTTATCTAGGTAGCATTGTCTCAACTACAGGAGGAACAGACGAGGATGTCAAATGAAGAATCGGGAAGGTGAGAAACACATTCACCAACCTGAAATCAATCTGGAAATCTTCGTCACTCAGCATCAACAACAAAATTCGGATTTTCAATACAAACGTCAAGCCAGTCAGTTCTTCTATACGGATCAGAAACTTGACGGGTCATACAGAATATTTCTAACAGGTTGCAGACCTTTATCAACAACTGTCTTCGTTCTATACTGAAGATCAGATGGCCGGAAAGAATCACCAAGAAGAAACTATGGGAACAAACAAAACAAGAATCAATCGCCCAACAAATATGCAGGAGAAAGTGGAGATGGATTGGACACTCGCTGAGCTGAGGAGGCCGCTGGGTGACATCGCGCGTCAGGCCAGTGCTCGAGTGGAACCCGAAAGGGAAGCGGAGAGTGAGACGTCGAAGGGTGACATGGAGGAGATCGTGTGAAGAGGAGCTGAAAGAGTATGGGCTGATATGGATGCATGTGAAAAGTACAGCAGAAGACAGAAACAAGTGGAGACTTGCAGTTGAAGCCCTATATTCCAGTAGGAACCCAAGGGAACAATAATAATAATATAATATTCAGTCTGTGCTCTTTTTCTAGGATAGTGAAATCTTTGTACGCCCTTCGCTTGTTGCTGTTGAGCCTATATACTGGTGACTGTACAGCGAACGATGTTACCACAGGTTTATAATCCTTAAAGCACAAAAATATATTATGTCATTATCTTTCTGCCTGTTTTGACTGCCATAAGTGTTTGCATGGGATATTTTATGAAACTGACAATTAAATTTAGCCCAAAGAGAAAGTAACAGCAGGTAAATTATCAACCAAAGAAAATCTATGTAACTTATGATATCAGTGGTAATCATGCTGAATAACAAAGCGAAACCACTGGAACCCTTGTATACGTCTTTTGCCCTATCAGGCAAAGCAGGAGGATAGTATTTCAGTGCGACAAAAAGGCCTGTTAGCTATATAAATTTTCACTGAAGAAGTTGACTTGCATACATCATATTTTTGTTTCCTTCATTTTGTGACCTGAGTAGAACACAGAACTACAAGCTGTTCATTTTACCTAGAGGGTGTTTAATTTGACTGGGGTGGATTACTAGCCTCACGTTCAAACTTCTCTGTTTTACAGGCTTATCAGCAGCTAAGCGAGGTTCAGGAGTTTGTTGGCTGGGAGTCGGACTTGAGTGACATGTGTGGTTGTCGAGAATCCTAATCCTAATCCACGGAAGTAAACGGTTTATGGTAAATCCCTACTTTACTGTCTATATGCAACGGAATAAAAGTTAGTTAGTGCTTCATTTAACGCAACCACCGGTATTTTCTTTCTTTGCTACATTTGTTTTCCTTCATGTTCCCCAGTGGAACATAGGGCTTCAAGATAGTGGCTTGAAGTTTCCGTAGCGGTTTTTATTTTTACAGGATGGGGTTGCTAGCCTCATGCCCAACCTTTCCTCTTCACCAGCATTATTTCTAGCTTAGCGAGGTAAAGGAGTGCGTCAACCGGGAATCGAACCCCGGACCATGTGCATGGTCGGCGAGCATCCTAACCGCTATACCACCGACGCTTCTTTGCCACATAAATTGTTTTTATTATACCCTATTTTTATATAAATGATATCTGCTAATTAAAGGTGCTATGAGTGTTTTGGTTAAGATTTTGAGTGTAATGTGGCATTAGTTAGATGTTAACGTGATAATCTTTTGAAATTATAGCAGAATGTATAAACAGTGGTTCATTATTGTTATTATTCCATTGGGTTCCGAATGGAACATAGGGATTCAACAACACATCTCCACTTTCTGCTATGTTCTGTCATCCTCTTCAGCTGGGTGCACGATTGACTATAATCTCCCACCTCTTCCTCACGCGATCTACTCCATGTCATTCTCACACCAACGACCTGCTCGTCGCTACCCATTTGGATTCCACTTGAATGATGGCCTGCATTGCGCGTGATGTCATTCGATAGTTTTCTCAATGTATGGCCATCCATCTCCAACTTCTCCTACATATTTGCTGAGTAATCGGCTCTTGGCTGGTTTGTTCATCACCAGAGTTTCTGTTCACTGATTCTTTCTGACCATTTGATCTTCAGTATCGAGCTAGCGAAGGCAGGTGTTGATGAAAGTCTGCAGCCTGTTGGAAATCCTCTTCGTGACGTGCTAGCCAAGTTTCTGACCCGTATGGAAGGACCGACTTGACAATGGTGTTGAAAATCTGAATCTTGTTCCCTGTGCTAAGTGCAGTGCAGAAGATTTTCAAATTGGTTTCAGGTTGATGAAGGCGTGTATATCTTGGCTTTCCGACTCTAACTTCGACATCTTTATCGGTTTCGCCTGTAGTAGAAACGAAGCTTCCTAGAAAAGTGAAGAATGAAGCTCCTGTTAAATTTATCCTTTTGAAGGTGGTTAATCCTGCTTGCTGTTGTTGTTGCGGTTCGTTGGTTATCTTCATCACCTCCGTCTTCTCTGTGTTCATCTGCAGTCCTGTCTTCGCTGCCAGCCTCTTTAGTCAGTCTGATGGTTTTCGCCTGTAACTGGTCCATAATTTATTCATATTATTCTGTGTATTTTATTTGCTTTAAAAAATGTGTAAGACTTATTAACAAATGGCCAGAATGGATAAGTAGTAATTAGGAACTCCTGCAACAAACCAACCAAGAACCTATCAGCCGGCAGATATGTAGAAGGAAGGAAGGAAGGAGACATTCAGGTGACATCACACACCATACCGTCAAAACCAGTCTGAATAGGAAGTGATGAGTTTGGCGTGCACCCTAGAAAGACAGGGAGAAGATTATGTGGATAGGCAATGGTAGCTTATGGAAAATCATGGAGCCATCTATAAGAGACAGTAGAGTACAGAGCTAAGTGAAGTGTGTAATCCCAATATAATGTACGATTCAATTTCACATTGGTTTGAGAAGGAAATTCAAGTTAGTCAAATAGATGAATCACATTCGGCATGCTTTTTACCTGAATATAACTTTTGGTATTATTCTACGGTTAACGTTTAACGAATCATCTAATGGAGTCTCTTTTTATACATTCAGGGTGATCGCTGAAAGTTAAGTTCAACCCTTGTCCCTGCCATGGCCATCATAAACAGGTAATTCTTTTAGTAATGACCATCCCATTGCCTTTCTTATCCAAAACTCCCTGTTTATTCATGTTACTTTAAGCTTTTCTTAATCCCTATTTACACTACCATATTTTCATATCCGAACTTCCTGTCTATTTTGTCAATTTATTATTTCTACATATTAAATCCCTGATTGCATGAACAATTATTCGTCACATTAGTTATGATCGCACTAGATTTTTTTTATCCAAACATCCTGTCTACTGTTGTTATTTCTGCATTTCTAACCCCCAAATGCACAATATGTCAATCTTCTCAGTAATTATGATGCTACTTTGTTTGAGTTTTATCCATCTCCCTGTTTATTATGGCATTTTAATTCCTAATTGTAATTTTATTAATTTGACCCTTAATCGGAAATTATTCTGGAACTTTCCCACCCATTTATTATAAATACACGAATGTACAGCCTAGTTGATGACTTCGTCGAAAAAAAAATTTTCTTCGCTGCAACCGTCTTTTTAAGTGAAAATCTTGCTACCTGTAGGAATCTAACTGGCGGTCTCCACACTAGCACTTAGGCGAACTACGAACTGAGGTACAAGACACAATCACTAACCAGGTCATCATCACATTGCAGCGAGTACGATAATAATAATAATAATAACAAAGACTTGGTGTTCTACTTATTAGCTGACATAAGTAGTGGGTAATATAGAATTACATTACCACAGTGCCTTAGTTCTACAATTACGTTAATAAGTAGTTGGATGTCATTCACATAAACCAGCAGTGCTGCCTAAACATATCGAAGTAATCTAATCAGCAGCATGTAACATTCTGTATTTATGCTTGCTTTCTGGATTTCTGCTGATGATATCAAGTAGGTCACATACTCCCTAGTAATGTAGCTGTGCCTCGTACGATATGCATGTGGCTCATAACCCGGTGCACAAGAAACATGTTCACAGTAACTGTATCTCAACCATAAAATAACAGTTTCGAGGACATAATAAGATAATTAACCCTCTAACTTGTATTTGTCAAGTCTACTTATGCATAGATCTCTGTATGTGTACAGACTGAATTGTATCAGTTAAGTTTGCTATGGCGTCACCCATCTTAGTGAATCGATGTTAAATAATTCGAGTCCCAAACTAGGACGAAACAGTTTTTCCAATGGTTCTCTAAGCAATGTCAGCTCATGATGAAATCCTCCAAACAATCAATCAAATCCCTACAAACCAACGCTTGAATATCGATGAGATGCTCACTGGCGACTGGCCCTATTCAGGTAGGTAGTTACCTGGGGTTGTAGTGAGAAGTCGTGACCAGTAGGGTGCAGCAGATAGGGTGTAGGGACAAATACTCGCTGAAGACATTGGCTAATGGTCTCGCTATGTCATGAATTGGTAGAAGTTAGAATTCATGAACTGGCCATTGGATCGGGTCCCAATGGCTTAATGGTCTACGAGCTCGCCAGCCTTGTAACCAGAAGGTCCTGGGTTCAAACCTAAGTGGTGGATGAGTAATGATGAGGAGTCCCAAACTAGGACGAAACAGTTGTCCAGTACTCCCCGTGAGGTTTTCCGATGTTTCTCTAACCAATTTCAGCTCGTGATGAAATCCTGTAACTAATCAATCAAATCCCTACAAACCAACACTTGAATAATTCGAGTCAGTCGACAAGAAGTTATGCCAGGTTCTAAGTCTCATGCTTATTGGCTCTTGTCTGCAAAGCGTGTTTGTAACCTTGAAAAAAACTCATTTCCCCAATCAGTGTATCTGTTACAGCCTTAAAACAAGTCAGTCCTTAACCCGGATAGCTTGGTGGTAACATCTCTGACTGCAGAGCTAGATTGCATTAGTCCTTTTAAGTTTGCAGATACACCGTGCTAACAACCACGAAACGTAGATTCAAGGCTTCTGGTCGAGTACTTCCAGTCATCTAATATATATATATATATATATATTGCTAGAGTTCCTAATTACTACTTATCCATTCTAGCCATTTGTTAATAAGAATTATACATGTTTTGAAGCAAATAAAATACACAGAATAATATGAATAAATTATGAACCACTTACAGGCGAAAACCAACAAACTGGCTGAAGAGGCAGCGAAGAGACGACTCCCGGTGAGCATAGAGAAGACGGAGGGGATGAAGATAACCAACGAACTGCAACAACAACAGCAATCACCACTATTCACCTTCAAAGGGATAGATTTAACAGAGGTTACATCCTTCACTTATCTAGGAAGCATCGTTTCAACTACTGGCACACGGAACGGATGAAGATGTCAAAACCAGTCAGAATCGGAAAGGCAGGCAGGATATGCCTTAATCAATCTGTAAACAGTTTGGAAATCTTCTGTACTTAGTATGAGGGAC
This sequence comes from Trichobilharzia szidati, assembly GCA_944472155.2. NCBI lineage: Eukaryota > Metazoa > Platyhelminthes > Trematoda > Strigeidida > Schistosomatidae > Trichobilharzia > Trichobilharzia szidati. Next base: position 109,094,139 of record OX235273.1, on the reverse strand, counting down.
AAGATTCGCATTTTCGGAACCAATGTGAAGTCGGTTCTTCTATACGGGTCAGAAACTTACACTGCGTATCACGAAAAGGATTTCCAACAACCATTTGCAAACTTTCATCAACAGCTGCCTTCGGTAGCTCCATATTGAAGATCAAATGGCCAGAAAGAATTAGCAACAAGAAACTATGGTTGGGAACAAACTAACGAAGAGTCGATCGCTCAACAAATATGTAGGAGGAAGTGGAGATGGATTGGGCATACAATGAGGAGGCCACCGAATGACATCGCACGCCAGGCCAGTGCTCGAGTGGAATCCGAATGGGAAGTGATAAGTGGGTCGTCCTAGGGTGACATGGAGGAGATCGTGTAAGGAAGAAATGAGAGAGTTTGGTCAATCGTGGACACAGCTGAAGAGGATGACAGAAAATAGAAGAAAGTGGAGATGGGTTGTTGAAGCCCTATGTTCCACTCGGAACCCAATGGAATAATAACAATAATGAACCACTGTTCATACATTCTGTTATAATTTCAAAAGATTATCACGTTAATATCTAACTAATGCCACATTACATTCAAAGATTTCACCGAAACACTCATAGCACCTTTAGTTAGCAGATGTCGTTCATATAAAAATAGGCAACAATATAAACAATTTATGTGGCAAGGAAAGAAAATACCGGTGGTTGCGTTAAGTGAAGCACTAACTAACTGTTATTCCGTTGCATCAAGACAGTTAAGTAGGGATTTAACATAAAGCGTATATTTCGTGGTTCAGTGTTAAGATGCTCGACAACCACACATTTGGCTCAAGTCCCATTCCCAGCTGACAAACTCCTGAACCTCGCTTAGCCGCTGATAAGCCTGTAAAACAGAGAAGGTTGGACGTGAGTCTAGTAATCACCTCCAGTCAAATTAAACACCCTCTAAAGAAACTGATATTCACGCATATTTTGTTCAGTTAAAATGCTGTGAAATTGAACTAGCTGTGTGTTTTTTTTTTCAGGCATACCAACTGATCCGAAATAGGTCATATTAACTAATGAAAGTACATTAGTAAATTTGAAAATGATACGATGATATTGATCATTTTGTCCTTTTTTCATAAATGATATGTTGACTGATTCAGTTGACATAAAAATTTTCATTATTGAAATGTTCAATATTCAACGTTCACTAGTGAAATAGTTTGTTGAACTTTTAAACACTTAGTTATTTTACTGTTATTGCTATTATTATTATTGAATTCATGCCTTTGGTTGTTTATTTCGTTTATTCTTGTTTTGTTAACTGTCCCATTTGTAAATTGATGTGAAATTTGATGATTTGTAATCAATATTCATTTAACATTAGGTCAATTTTTGTCATTTCTTATCTGTAGAAAACAACTTGTTATCATAGCAACGCATACAGGCGCATACAAACAAAGGCATATAGAAAATTTTTTAGAATCTGCTCTGTTGACATCCAGTGTCACTGTGTGCTAATTTCTTTTCCTGTATGCACGTTTATTTTTTGTGTCAATCAAATGCAAACACTGAAACCACTTGTGATTATTTGGAATGATATGAGAAGGCAAATTCTGCTTAGATTCTGTTGGATTTTTGAGTTAATATTATACATTTGCTGTTGCTCTGTTTTTTGCTGTTTGTTTTTTAGCATCAAAATATGATTTATCCAAAATTTAGAGCAATTTTTTGCGATAATTGCTTCAACCAAAGTTCAGCATATTTTCAAGTGTCATTTTCTGTAATGATTTGATCGATTTCAAGGTCGATTACAAAATACGTTCAGTAAGAGAACCATCAAAAAACACAGGTGCACTAAACAAATGTTTCCTCGCACTTCCAGGATATTTTACCATTATGCATCCATGAGCCCACTAAGGACGAACATAAGACGAATAGGTCATGAGTTCCATTATGGAAAAATTTATTTTGATAAAGTCTCAGTGTTGTTATACAAAAATATTTACTGATGACTACATTTCCAGCACAATTTATTACGTACTGCTCATAATCATATCAAAACACTGCTCACACAACTTTCTAACTTCGTTTATATAATTTCATCGCTTGACTTGATTGGTAGTAATATTTTCCATATTTCCGTTATGAGTGATGAGTCATTGCATCCTATTGCATGTGTTGGGTGTAGACTCGATGAACCAGGTCGGATTCGGCAAACAATCTCTCTCTCCACCTACATAGATTACTTCTTAGAGTTTTAAAACTCTCCCGACTCCCTATTGTGTGGTTGCGTGTTGATGCATGCAGTGCAACTGCTCAGCTATTTTCTAAATTACATATATTCGTGGGATCGACCATTCTTACCTTAGCTAAATTCTTATGTTCCGACAATCTGACTACCACCGTTCCACTAGTTTGACCTATGTAGTTGACCTCACAGTCATTGCAGGGTATTTTGTAAATTATATCATTTTGTCTTATTGGGTCAACCGACAGGGTGCTTTAACCCACAGAGCTTCTCTCTGAGTGAGTTTGTAGGTTTGAATGCCAATCTAATTCCTGCTTTACTGAGGATCTAGGTACTGTCTCAGATGTCCCCTCCCTTCTTAAATGGTAAAGCTACCGTAGATGCCTTATATTCTCTCTTATTTATGTTATCACTATTAGTTTCACGATTACTTTTATTCTGTTTTTGACGTTTTCTGATACTCCTAATGAATTTTATAGGTTAGTTATTTAACACCAACGCTTCGTCTATTGGTTTCGTTTCATCATTTAGGTCTTTTTTTGTGCTACTTAGTGCTAATGCTTGGCTTGTTAGACACTTAACTAGGCCTGTCTTCATAGACAGATAACGGACGAGATGAATTAAAGTCTAAATGTCTATTAGCTTACACTGGCTTTTTATAAACGCAAGTGTGCAGTTTACCTTCTTCTATTCGTTTTCTTTTAGAATCTAACGCCATAGCTAATTTTCCTTGTTCATTTTCCGATTCAAATTTGAATTTTAGTCCCTCCACTAGTGAGTTTATATGTGTCAAGTAGCTAGAGATATGTTCTGTTTATAACACTGTGAAGGTGTCATCCACATATCTCCAGCCTATTTTTGGAGTAAGATTAAATGTATTAAAAAGAATATTTTCCTAGCTATCCATAAATATATCTGCCATGATAGGGGATATTGGTGACCCGTTGCTACACCTTATTTTTGTCTATATATTTTGCCTTGGAATTTAAAGATAGTAGATATGAGGTATAAATGAATACCTAAGATAATTTTCTCAGTAGGCAGCTTTGTTCTATGAGTAAGTATCGGATCAGAAGTTAGTTCTGTTTTAACCGCTTCTATAGCCATATTGACTGGTATATTAGCGTGAAGACTAGTTAAATCAAAACTAACCATTTTTTCATAAGTTTCTAATTGAATGTTATTTAGTTTCCTCTCCATCTCAAATGAATTAGTTAGCTTAGAGTTTGAACGATTTCTAATGGGACATAATATTAGCGCTAAGTGTTTTGTTAATTCATAAGTAGGGGTATTTCTGAAATTTACCATTAGTCTTATGAAGTAACCTGGCCTATGTATTTTAATATTACCGTGCATTCTACTACCATGATTAGGTTTAAACACTAAATAAAACCGAATCAAATGACTATCCTATAAAATTCATTAGGAGTATCAGAAAACGTCAAAAACAGAATAAAAGTAATCGTGAAACTAATAGTGATAACATAAATAAGAGAGAACATAAGGCATCTACGGTAGCTTTACCATTTAAGAAGGGAGGGGATATTTGAGACAGTACGTAGGTTCTCAGTAGAACAGGAATTAGATTGGCATTCAAACCTACAAACTCACTCAGAGAGAAGCTCTGTGGGTTAAATGACCCTGATGGTTGACCCAATTAGACAAACTAATATAATTTACAAAATACCCTGCAAAAACTGTGGGGTCAAACAAATAGGTCACACTAGTAGGTCGGTGGTAGTCAGATTGTCGGAACATAAGAATTTAGCTAAGGAAAGAATGGTTGATCCCACGAATATATGTAATTTAGAAAAGAGCTCAGCAATTGCACTGCACGCGTTAACACACAATAGGGTGGGAGAGGGTTTAAATTTTAAGAAGTAATCTCGGTAGTTGGAGAGAGATTGACTATTGAATCCGACCTGGTTCATCGAGTCTACACCCAAGACCATGAAGTGAAGACAAGAGAAAGACACTCCTGCATATTATCACCGGTGAAAGTGCTAAATGTGGTGTACTGGGTCATGTTGAAAACTGTGAGGACTGAGGAGACAGGAGATAGCTGGACTGATAAGAAGACTCGACAAGATCTGAACTTCGAGGACGATTTGTATCTAGTTTCACAAATTAGAACACTTCCAAGCAAAAACCAACGATCTGTCATAGTAAGCAGAAAGGACACGATTCCAAGTAAGCATGGAGAAGATGGAGGTGATGGAGATAATAAATCAACTAAAATCAACATCAACAACAGCAAGCATCAATCACTATCAGAGAGAGACAGAGAGAGGTATGGAAGAGGTCACTTCCTTCACTTATGTGGGAAGTGTCATTTGAACTACGGAGGACGAGAATGAGTATGTGAAAATGAGAATGCGAAAGGCAAAGCAGGCCATCATCATCTTCTAAACCTAAGATAAACAACGAAATTCTGATGGTGAAGGTCAATTAGGTAGAAAGAATTTGAAACAAGAAACTCTTGGAATGAAACAACCAAAGAACTCTTGCCTAAAAAACATTCCGAATATAATGGAAACGAAACGGACACACGCCCACGAGACCATCGAATGACATTGCGCTGCAGGCTATTGCTCAAGGAGAACCTCAGTGGGAAGTAATAGTCTGTGCATCGATTCGAGAGTGACATGGATGAGATCGTGTGAGGAGATGAAAACTACTTTTGGGCAATCATGGGACCAACTGAAAAGGGCTACGGAGAATTTGATGAAATAGAAATCTGCTGATAAATTGCCAAATTCTACTCAAAAACCAAGTGAATAATAAGTGGTAATATAAATCTTCGAGGAAATGGCGAAACACCAAATTTAGTAATGATAAAGAGCCGTCGATATCTGAGTTATTATAGCACCATTTTCATTCATTTCATTTCGTCCATTTATTCCTTGTGATACGTTGTTAGCTCCTAAGCTTTCGCGCTTCATGCCATCAAGTTAGATTAGCATTTGTAGGAAACAAGTTTTCTACCTCTACTACTACTACTTAACTTTTAATTTTTATCTGATTATCTTAGGAATCTTCATTACAGACATAAATCTTTGTCATTTATCTAAATAACCAACTGTAGGTGGATCGTATCTCAGTTTTCATCAAAAATCACTTGTCAAGTCAACTGAAGCATATAAAAATGGCTAGTCTTTTTCTCTCATGTCAAATATTTTAGTCTTTCATGGTTGTAAGCAGAAAACGTGAACAAAAAACTGATCTGTACTTAACGAATTCATGTTATATAGTATGCTTGAATTGTTCTTCTTGATGAAATTTATAAAAATAGTAAAGAGGGTGTGGTAATTTCTCATAATCCAAACATTTCACGAAAACGATGACTTATATAAATCAAGTTTCAGACAATATATGTTAGCACCTGGTCGGTCGTGAATTTCTGTTGTTTTTTCTTTCAATACAAGTTTCTTCCGTAATGCTACACAGCATCCACGAGTTTGTTCTGATGGCCGGTCTCCAGCTTCTTTGAAGGCTTTCAAATTGACTACGGAGATTCCCTAACTAGATGGTTTCCTAAAGCTGCTATTCTTGAATTTCTGTCTAGCACGCTGCACCTTCACATTCTTGGGTCTGAGATGAAGTCTATCCAATTTGTGATGTGTTCATCTGTTGAAACCTGTGTCGCCTTATGTATGTCGTTCAGCTTGTGTACGCTACCTCCAGTCACCAAATCGTTGAATTCACAGGAATCTGCAAGGAGTTCGCTGTTCTCATTTATTTCGTTGACAGCCTCTCGACTCATGATGAGTCTTATTTGCGTGTTGTCTGCTTCAAGTTTGGCAGTCATATCGCCCACTTTGATTATGATGTCACCATTTGCGGTCTCGTTAATTACTATTTTGCAATCATTCGTAGAGTCCTGTGACCTTGCTTAATTAACTAGTTGGTCTAAAACCAGGAAAATACTGACACTGCACTAGAAAGCCTCATCTTGTAAAATTAGAATCAATGAGGTTGTCAAAACTAGAATCGGAAAAGCTAGAGAGATATTCATCACTCTGTAATCTGTTTGACAATCTTTTGCACTCACTAAAGAGAACAAGATTTGGATTCTCAATCCCAATGTTAAGTCAGTCAGTTCTTCTATGTGTGTCAAAGACTTGGCGAGACATGGAAAGCATTTCAAAAAGGTTACTGCAGACTTTTATCAGCAACTACCTTTGCCTCAGAGGGTGAGAAACAATTAACAAAAGGAAACTCCGAGAACGAACCAATCGGGAACCTACTGATCAAGAAATATGCCGACGAAAATGGAGATCGATTGGCACACTCTAAGGAAACCTTCAGATACTAAGCCCATGACTGCAATCCGAATGAGAAACAACCAGTTGGATGTTGGTTCAAGTTTGACATGGAAGTGATCGTGTCAGAGGTAATGAGGGCCTGTGGACAATCGTGGAGCCAGATGAAGAGGACTATGAAGCACTGAATAAAGTGGAGATATTTGACTGGACACTAGTAACTAGTGCGACGTGTCTAGTCCTTTTCTTTGATGCAGACTGAATTCTATCAGTCAGGTTTGCAATGTGGCCACCATTCTAGGTAGCAGATTACCCACTACAGTCCTACAGGAGGTCAGTCGCGAGCTTGAACAGCTGTCTCAGTGGTAACGTCTTTGACTGCAGCACTGCGTGACGCGGATTCGAATCTCAGAAGGGACATGAGTTCCTTCAACGCTGCAGATATGCCTTGCTGACTGTTGAGTGTCAACTAGCACGAAACCTAGGTGGAGCAGGGCTTCCTGCCGATTGCCTACAACTATCTAATATCATCAAAAGTGCAGATGTGCTGTTGACACTGTATTTTTCGCACGGAACCCAAGCAAATATCGGCACCGAAACTTCAAAAATTTTCTCCATATTCATGGCCGGAATCAAGCAGGCTACTCAATTCTAGGACGAATGATACCGGTAAGTGAAAGATTTCGAGAAGCCAGTCTGGCTTTGTCAATTCTTTCAATCAAAGTGAGAGTAGACATGAATATGATTTCTCAATTTCTTCTCTAGTGGCACAGTATATTGTAGTGCAAACCAAACGACTGCCTACAGGCTTTCATTTCATCTTCATATCATCTCTTAAATGACACTGTCAGACCCAAGACCAGCCTGTCGCTTCACATTTATGTTCCATTCAACGGCATCTGATGTCAACTGAGTTATTCAATCTTCTTCCGCTTACTTGTTCGTTGCCTAATAGGTTCTTAGTAGCACTGTCAAAGTTCCGCATTGCTTATTCTTTCCGGCCTGCCATTAGATATTTGCTGTCAAGGTTTCAAAGGCATCCATTGATAAATATCTGCCGGTAACTTTTTAGATATGCTTAGAATGACGTATGCACCAAATCTCTGAGGCATATAAACACATTGATTTGATATTAGTACTGAAATTTGAGTCTTACTCCCATCTAAACAGAATTATTTCATATGAATTTCCCACAAGGTGAATAGTTGTGAATTTCTGTATATAAACTGTTTGTTTTTGCTTAGAATTCTACACCAAAGAAACCATTTTTTATCCTATTATGAATATTTTTCAAAGCATTTCTATGACCTTCTTTTTTCCCTATATCTTTTACTCATTATTTGCCTAGTCTCGGTGGGGACATCATCACTCACTACGCAATGTCGGTACGTCCATCCGACGAGTCCTAGATAGGACGAAATGCGCATCCTGGATCCCAATGCTAGTCATCATCCACCTGTTAACTTCTAATTACACGCCTAGTCATTGTCGAAGCATCTGCACAAGAAGCCGATAGGCATGTCAACCAGAGACCGAGCACTTCGGTTCAATCAATCGACAGGAAAATCTAAAATTCAATTAAATTTCCTCTATCTATTCACTTAATGTATACTGATGGTGGGTGGATGCTTTTCGACTGATGAATGCATTGTATATCCTTTTAATTAGTAATACAAAAGGATATCCTGATGAAATGAAATTAGGTATTGATTATATCTATGTTTAGAACTTAGCTTGTACTCCTTTTTTCTTGCAATTTTTTTCCTGAGGTAGGAAGTTATTAGCTATATATATACATAATGTGAATATATTATTGTTATGAACCTTCATTGCTCAAAAAACACAAATTAAGGCTAATATGAACTAATCAAATATCTTTCTGGGTGGAAAACTACAGTTCGCATTTTTTAAACAACGACAATCCGTGTAACTGGTTATAGACATTTAAGCTGTTGGACAAGAGTCAGTCAAGATTATTATTGTATTAGTATTTGTCCCTTGGGTGGGATAGAAAGCTTCTGAAGCACATCGCCATTTCACTCTGCGTTGACGCATTTCTTCTTTATCTGGCTTCATGACAGTCTATAAGTTAACATTTTCGCTTCATGTAATCACTTCCTTGTCACTGTGGTCCTCTGAACTCCTTATTTTCTACAAAGCATTAAACATTATTGATCAGAGAAGTCCAGAGCATCCACAGATTTTTGTTGTTCTGTTACATGGTGTAACACTTTCAAAAATATCATCCGTAATGGTAGACAATCTTATAATACTCTTGTATTCACTGTGAAGGTTTCTCTAATTAGTAGAGATTATGGAAGTTACTGTCAAACTCATTGACAGATTGAATAGTTTGATCGGACTAGTTTTCCTTTCAGGTGGCTATTCCGACATAGTTTCGCTTAATCGGAGAATGCATTAATTCATGTAATTTTTCAGCATGGCACAGGACATGGGGTTTTGATGTCCACATTCTGTGAATTAAAAAAGGGCATGCATCTTTAATGTAACAGTTAGTAATTTTTTCCAAATTAATCCCCTGTCAGATAAGTTTTAAAATGGATCATAAACAAAAGAAGGAAATTTTCATTTCAATGAATAATTTTCAAGCTTTGTGTAAATGTATTTTTATCTAACAGAGAATTCATAAAAGTTCCGGTTTCAATGATTTGGCCTTGTATAAGTGAGATGTTCGAAGTCCTTTTATTGATGATTTAAATCCACGTCAGAAATCAAAGTCAGCTTGAGAGAAAATATTATTATTATTGTTTCCTTTAATTCCTAGAAAAACATAGGGCTTCAGCCGTGCGTCTCTATTGAGTTCGGTTCTCTGCTAGAGTTTTCACCTCGCTCCAAGTCTGCCTACACGTTTTCATCTCCTCTTCACATGATTTCCTCAAGTCACCCTCGCACTGACGACCAACTCTCCGCTTCCCTTTTGGATTGCATTCGAGCAATGGCATGGCGTGTGATGTCACTTGATGGTTTCCTCAGAGTATGGCCAACCCATCTCCATTTCTTCCTGCATATTTGTTTCACAATCGGTTCCTGCTGTGTTGGTTCGCTCATTGCCAGAGATCTCTGTTGCTGATCGTTTCTGGCTGGCCATCTGATCTTGAGTATTGATGGAAGACAGTTGTTAATGAAAGTCTGTAGTTTGTTTGATGTGCTCGTTATGACGCGCTGGCCAAGTCTGTGATCCATATAGTAGCACTGACTTCACAATGGAGTTGAAAATTCGGATCTTATATTTCATGCTGAGTGCTGTTCACCCCCACATAGACTTGAGAGTAGAGAAAGCTTGTCTTACTTTCCCGATTCTTGCTTTGATATCCTCGTCAGTTCCGACTGTAGTTGAAACGATGCTTCTCAGGTAGGTAAAGGAGGTTATTTCTTTCAGGTTCCTCCCATTTATGCTGACCGTTGTCTGTTGTTGTTGTTGCTGTTGTTGGTGTTGCCCAGGAATCTTCATCACCTGTGTTTTCTCTATGTCCACCTGAAGTCCTATCTTTGATGCTTCTTCTGCCAACTTGTTGCTTTTCGCTTGCATATCTTCCAGTTTGTGGGAAATCAGACATATAGTATCGTTGGAGTTCAGATTCTCCAAGTTTTTTGTGTGAGTCCATTTTATGCCTGTTTCCTCTTTACCCGCCAACTGTCTGTCGTATTATCCAATCTACTGCAATCAGGAAAATCATTGGCGATAGTGGGTAGCCTTGTCTTACTCCTGTACTCACTTTGAAGGATTCCGTAAGTTTCTCGTTGTGGATTACTTGGCATGCAGCATTGTTGTACAAATGTTGAATGAGATGTGTAATTGTCGGTGGCACCCCATAGTAGCGAAGTAGTTGCCAAAGCACCTATCGATTGAAGCTGTCGAATGCCTTTTCAAAGTCGATGAAGTTGAGATAGAGAGGTGACTGCCATTCCAGGCTTTGTTCAATGATGAACCTAATGTGGCGATTTGATTTGACGTAATATACATATTCTGTTATCTCAGTGTGATTAAAAAACAAGATATCTCCTGGTTGCTTAATGAAACAAAGGCCTGCAGCATCATATCACTACTATTTCATTTCGATATCTGAAGTCTTTTTGAGCTTACTTCATAAGTGTCCGTAAGGCGGCATTTCTTCTTCATATGATCACCTTTTTTCCACTCTAGGATACATAACTCGTCATTTCTCATTTGAAAAGAACAAGAAGTTTTTTTCGGCGATTTCATTCTCAAAAGCTGTACAATCTCATTTATACAGATTAGTTTACATGGATACAATTATTATTTATTTAATTCCACATAGTAACGAAGGAGATAATAATTTTCAACTTGATATGAATATTTGAAGGTACCAATGTAGATTACAAGGGGCTTAGAGACAAGATTGCATAGGATTAGAAACAGTTACAACGAATGTAAAATTAATATTTGATAACTGGAGAAATAATTTTGAAGGCGAATAAAAGGTGATAATTATTTTCAACTTGATATGAATTACAAGAGGCTTAGAAACAAAAGTTACTCAGGGATACAACGAATTACAAGTGTGAACAAAATGAGCATGGAAACAAAGTGAAATCAAAATTTTTAACTTGGAATGTAAGTTAAGAGGTGCGAATATAGATTACAAGAGGCATGGAAACAAAAAATTACACAGGATTAGAATATAATTGTAAAATGGTTATTCTAAACGGATTAAAAGTGTGATCAGGAGGAGCATGGAAACAAACTTAACTGATTTTATAAAAATCGGATGAATTGAATGAAGACAAAGAGAGAAAATTACACATACAGAGAACAAAACAAAAAAGCTGAAGGATAAGGAAACATGCCAAACTACGTCGATAGTAGTTGTAGAGGCTGGACTAGTTTCTTTTGAATAAATAGCTCCGGCTTTTCTATGCATATGGAGAAAGCTTCCACAGTACAAAGAAGTCGGAAACACACTGCCTTTGGTAGATTTTTATTTACTTTGTAAATGACTCTGAATGATGAGTCAGTTGAGATTCTGTGACAGGTATTGACGAGGTGTTCAGTTATTGCGCTTTTGATTGAACCAGTGCCTCCTCTTTGCAGCCATGCTGGATGATGTTCTATAATACGTTTTGATAAGACCTGCATAGAACGACCTATTTCTCATTTGTGTCCCACTTCAGCGCCAGCTGGGTGTTTGATGTCACTTAAAGGTCTTCTCATCGTATGTCTAATTCATCTTGTCTCGGTTGTTAGTCCACTAGTCCATCACCTGGTTCTAATTCTAGGAAAGGGAAGAGTTCGGTTTGTGAGTAGTAACTCTACCTCAGAAAATCAATCTAGCTACTAAAGAAGCTTCAAAAAACGGAAACAACAAATGAAGGTCTTATTTGTCGAATTAAGTAACAGGATAAGGGAAAAGCACATTGTATTTCTGGAAAAGGTATCCCTGAATTACCGTCAATGTTGATAATGACCTACCGAAGATATTCGGTAGTCATCGCCTTCCTCGACGGGCAATGTTAGCTGATATAGGGTCAGGCTGGAAAAGAGCTAGCGGCGGTCAAACGAAAACATGGCACCAATCAATGAAATCCACAACAGTTAGTCTAAGCCACGTAGGAAGATGTAGACTTCCTGGTTGGGGTCCTCGGGACGGTAAAAACCAATGGTTGGAAACAATTAGTGACATGGCTCAAAATCGTTCTCAATGGCTGGTGCAGTTAGATGCATCCACTCCTTGTGACTTATGATTTTCGATGAAACTGTTTTGTTCTTCGTTATTATTATTATTTTTATTATTATTATTATTTATTATTATTATTATTTATTATTCCTGAATTAACGCCGGTGTTGATAATGACCTAACGAAACAGTAATAAAGAAAACATTCTATTGAAAACGGTGGCGGAAACTTTCTGATCCTTTTTAAGCCACGATAACCAAACTTCAATTTTCCATTAGTGCGATATGAGATATTACCATCAATGACTATTTTTTAAAGGTTTAGATGTTTAATATACTTGAGCGCTCATGCAGGAGAATTACCATACTTGAATGTCATTGAATTGTGGGTGAATGTAGCTTGGTTGTCAAACAAAGAAATATTGAGTACTAAATAAATTGACAAAATCATCCAGGTACGGAATACTCCAAACAGCACACCTTAAAAACAACCGGTGCTCTGTGTACAAAAGAAACTGGTCCAACCACTGTTACTGCTCCTCGCCTGCTGTGGAGTCTGCAAATTCATATATTCCATATTACATCGGCTTATTTTTATATGACCCTCCATCTTGTATATATAAATTCCACTAACCCTCGTTATTACACCTGCATTAACTATCCTTTTGTTTTCTTATTTTAACGTAGTAACAAGATTTTATGATGAGCCGACAACAGTTAGAGGAACACTGAAAAACCTGTATGAAGTACTGGACAGCTGCTTCGTTCTAGTTTCAGACTCTTCGTCAATACGCATCCCCCACAGTCTGGTTACAAGATCAGCTCGCAGAAGATTAGGCCACTGTAATCTGATCCAATGGTCCATGAATTCTAACTTCTGCCAATTCACGATATGGCGTAATCACCAGCGAGTGTCATCGGCGAGTATTTGTTCTCACACCCGACCTGCTAAAGCCCACTGATCACAACTTCGCACAAGAAATCCGGACACCGTTCAGTAATCAGTCATACTCCTAAACACTAGACTGACTTCCAACTGTTGATTTGCAGGGTTTAGGCTGGCTTCAGATTTTATTGGCTGAGGTAAGAAATGATAAGTCACTGATCTGTTTCCCAGTGTCTGAATGGTATACAAGTTCGCCTATTAGCATGAAGGTTCTTGCTTCGACCCCTGACAGGTGGCATTCTGTTGAAGAATCCTTAACAATGACGAGACAACCATCCGGTAATCTGTGTTGTGGCTTTCAGTGACTCAGTGTTAATGAAGTCGTTTCTTGATCAAAATTGAGTGGATGACTAATTGGTAACAGGCGTCTATTTATAGAAATGACGAATCCTCCTACCTTTGACAGAATCTGAACTTTAATTGGTAAAATTATCTTGTCTTCATTATTTATTTTTATTGTCCAGTATGTTTGATTATCATAACTATCATCATCATTATCATCATCATCATCATCATCATCATCATTTTCTTACCAACCCGTTTGTTTTCAATATTCTTTTTTTAGCGTAGTACATTTCATTACTTGTCTCCGGGCTATTTGTGATAATACCTAATCTACCAAGAGATTTCTCTTCATATTACAGGACTGATTACTCTCTATAGGCTGTGAGCTTATAATCAATCCTGCAACCAGTCAAATCCCCAAGAATCAACACTTTATAATTATTCTGATACTCACCAGAGATTGTTATCTAGGATTCTGGTGGGAAGTCGTAACCAGAGGAGTGCATCAAGTCATACAATAGGATAGTCACTCACTTGTAACAGAATCTGTACCTAGAGGCATTTTGTTATACAAGCTTAGCCTTACATAAAATGAGTCTTGACCTATCAACTGGCTGCACTCTTACTTCTCTAATAGGATGCAGTACATGGTATATAATGGTGTATCTTCCTCTCCTTTGTTTACTGAAGCTGGAGTTCCTCAGAGTGCTGTTCTCTCTCTCCGTTTCTCTTTTCCTTCTTCTTACATGATTTACCTTTTTCAGACGAAATCAACTTCGTCAAATATGCTGATGACCTGTCTGTATCGTTTCCCATTAAGTCTCAGTCGAACCGTTTCAAATTAAATAGCTTCCTGTCGGACATCAGTCAGTGGTCTAAACTAAATGGCCTCATGCTGAATCCCTCAAAATGCCAGACTATTGACTTCTCCTTTCGGCATAAACGAGATCTACAAAAACTAGTAAGTTCTCATGAAGCCTGTTGCATTGAGGGGACTAAAATTGAAACTAAGTCTAATGCAAAATACCTCGGTCTAGTTCTATCTTCCGACCTTACTTGGACATCTCATATCCTAACAATTTCTAAGAAAGTGTTCTGTCTAACCTACTACATTAAGAAACTTAGACAATCTGGAATCACCCAACCTCTACTTTCACAATTTGTCAACTCTTGTATCTTACCTATTCTACTTTACTGCTCCCCGTTAGTCTTTCCTGGGCTACTTAAAAAGGACTATACCATCCTGAGAAGGATGTTGAAGGTAGTTAGTAGGACTAGTGGTGTAAAACTCAGCCAGCTTGTCACTACATTAGTAGAAAGGCATCTGAATACATGAGAAAAATGGTCTAACACCATACTCTCCGACCCCCAACATCCCCTCTATTCCCAACTTTCGCCTTGTATCTCATCAGGTAGAACCAGAAATCAGTACAAAATAATATATGCTCATACAACCAAGTATAGGAACTCAACGATACCATATTTGGCCCGTGTTCTAAGTGACAGAGACAATGTTAAGCGTGAAACCTATGACTTGCTTTGTTGTTAATAACATAATTTTTGGCTCTTTTATTTCTCTCTTATTTTGTATTCTATAGTAAACACCTTCTCAAACATACTTAGCTACCTAAATTATAAACATTGGCTTACTTTTTTTACTTTACTCTATTCCTTCATTTGTGTATCTATTGGTTCCGACTATATTAGCACTATGAGTATTACAAAATTGTCCTGTCATTAACTATCATGTAATTATTAGTTTTTGTAGTAGTTTTTTCTTATTTTTTTTCTCGGCAATATTAACTGACAATGTTGGTTGTGAACGCCATTATCACCATCTTAAAATTTTGTATTATGCAGGATTACTCACACTACTACTACAAACACTGTATTAGACCTGACCATAAAAAACAAAACAACCCTGAAATGTTATTTTATGAGTGTTCAGAGCTGTTTCAACCAAATTAACTGATCATCTTGGCGATAAACATTTTTAAATATCGTTTCATAACTTCTTGTATGACTATAGCTTTACTGTCACCACGCATAAACATATCATAGCTTCCACTACCCAATACTGAGATATTATTTAATATGATGTTTATTTTCCTTTCTACTTCTTGGTATTTTTTCACATTTATTTTGTTATCTTTGTGTTTATTTGTTTTTGTTGTTGATTTTATATTTAATTTTGAAATATTCCTTTTAAATGTTTGATAAAATTAGATGCAAATATTGTAGATATGTGCTGAAAATTCCATACTGTACCACTAGTATTGTTTCTGGAATAAAGCAAATTAATATTATATCTGTCGGTTGCGCCAAATATATACCACGAACTAGAAGAAGTTTGAATTCATGAACCGTTGGGTCAGATCTCAGTGCTTGAATGGTCAACAAGCTCACCTCGTGCCTGGAAGGTCCTGGGTTCGAACCCCTGGGGTGGGTGCATACTGATGAAGAGTCTCAAACTAGGTTGACGAAGCAGCTTTCCAGTTCTCTAACTGATGTCAGCTCATGATGAACTCCTGTAACCAATCAAATCCCATAAAAATCAATAATTGATAATTTCCCCGTTTAACTGAATCTCTAATAGAAACAAACTAATCTTCACGCCTTAAGTTACATTTTGAATAATAATAATAAATACTCCGAAATATATTTTGTTTATGTAAACATTATTATAAAAACAAATTTTTTTATTTTATTTTCCTCTATTTGACAGATAGAATGTACTCATGTATACACAGAAATAAATAATGATTATCGGACGAAAGCACCCTCTTCAGTTGAATTATTTCTCTGTATGTGTTTTTTTTCAATATTAAAAGCAGGTTGAGAGTAAATAATCACTAGAGAGAATAGGTAAACAATTGGGGGGAAGGAGATTAGTGGGTAGCTAAGAAGTTAGACGTAATTAGAGATAAATATGAATGAATTTCGATTACTTCTGCTTTACTGTAGTTTAAACCTGTACCTGGAAATAATTGACTCTTAGTAAATAATTAGATATTTCCTAAGGGCAGGAAAATATGCCAACAGTAAGCTAGTGAGAGACAAACACAGAGAGGGACAGAGACACAGAAGGAGTTAACTGTTCCATTTCAGAGCTTTCTACTTCTGTGTAGATAGATAAGGAAGCAATTATCTCTTTAAATCATATAGATATTAAATTAACTTGTTGTGGCGTATATTTTGTCAACTAAAGGTGGATAAGCTAGCGTGTTGTTTTGATTTGTTTGTTTATTAGTTTAGTTGACCGCCTGACAGCATAATTCAAGGTAAGTAATAATGATTTCTGGGTAGAGGCTATGGGCAAGAAGTCATGGGTCTGAGAGTCATGTTTAACTGACATTCGTCAGCAACGTGAACCTATAACCTCAAAGGATGTGATATTGTTGCTCCAGAGATTTAAACTAGCATCATGTATTGTTGAAGTCACTCATGCATTTTACCATGATGTAGTTAATCTCTAAAGGAAGTGATCCACAGATGAATTGTGCACACCTTTTTTTCCAAAGTGATTCTTTTGAGCATGAATTGAGGCAAGTTATGAAAGCCATGGAGAATTTAATATGAATAAAGCTGTTAGTAAAGCTGTTGGCAACTACTTCGCTATTACGGAATACGGCCAACAATTATACATCTTATCTAACAGTTGTACGACAATGCTACATGCCAAGTAATCTACAACGGGAAACTCACGGAATCCTTCGAAGAAGTGAAAACATGAGTAAGACAAGCTGGCTGCCTGCTATCTCCAGTGGTTTTCCTGATTGCGCTAGACTGAAAAGTGCAACAGACAGCGGGCATAAAATAGACCCTCACAAAAACTTGGAGAATCTGAACTCCGTCGATGACATATGTCAGATTTCCCACAATATGGAAGATGTGAATGTGAAAAGAAACAAGTTGGCAGAAGAGGCATCCAGAGAAGATAGGCTTTCAGGTAAACATAGAGAAAACAGTGGTAGGTGATGAAGAATCCTTGCCAACAGCACTTGCAACAACAGACAACAATCAGCATAAATGAGAGAAATCTGAAAGAAGTGGTGAGTTGGTCGTCAATGTGAGGGTGATATGGAGGAGGTCATGTGAAGAGGAGATGAAATCATGTGGGCACACGTGAAGCCAGGTGAAAACGTTGGCAAAGAGACGAACGCAGCGGAGACGCTCGGCTGAAGCCCTATGTTCCTCTTAGAACTAAAGGAAATAATAATAAAGCTGTAAGTAAACAGTATTCAAGTGTTGGTTTGTTGGGATTTGGTTGATTGGTTACAGGATTTCATCATGAGCTGACATCAGTTAGAGAACCACTGGAGTCCGGGGTTCGAACCTCGGTGGGTGCGTACTGATGAAGAGTCCCAAACTAGGACGAAACAGCTGTCCAGTACTCTTTGTTGGTTTTCCAATGGTTCTCTAACTGATGTCAGTTCATGATGAAATCCTGTAACCAGTAAACAGTATTATTTATTTACATATTGAATTCACAATTTGTAAATTAATTTGCCATCTGCAACCTGAGATGAAGTTTCACAACAGTCTCCATTTAGAAAGTGAGATTATTCAGGCTAAAATATGGGATCTGCTTGATACCATACGTGATAATCGAGAAAACAATTTCATTTCCAACTGTATAGAATAAAAATTACAAGTTGCATGCGAGGTGTTAGCAGTTTGCTGTAGTCGCTAACCAGAGTTAAGATCGAGTTACACGGGGTGAACCGCTAAGAAGCTTATCCTGAAAGAAGCAACCTCGTTATCTGGTATTCTGATCATTTCAGTCTGGTTAGCAAGCAATACTGGCAACTGACTACTCATATCGACAGATCAGTAGCATAAAGTAGTTATCTGCGTGGAAATGCTGACTTTTTGCTGAAATTATGGCTTCTAGTGTGGATCCTTTGATATTCTTCTTATTTGACTAATAGCGGCTAGTGGTAGTTCTGAGTTCAGAAGAGGATACAGTACGTGTCATGAATTCCACTGTTAGGCAGCATCAACTAAATAGCAAGAATTACTTTGAATAAAGAAAGGACAAACATATTTGCAGGATAGTATTAGCCCGTTTTATTACATGGATTCTCGTCAACTACATACAACTTAAGCAGTATCAAAATATCGTCAAGCTAATATGCAGAAAATGGAGATAAACTGTGTATACTCTGAAGAGACGTTTGAGTGTCATCGCGCGTCATATCCTCGAGTGGGGAAAGACAAGTTTGGTGATCGAGGATGACATTTGACTGATTACGTAAGAAGGAGGCAAAAGCCTATGAAGAATAGTAAACTCAGCCAGATAATAAAGAAAAAAACTGCTGAAAAATCCTAGACTAGGACCAAAAAGCTATCTAGCATTCTTTGCTTTGAAAGTACTCTGTTGGTTCAATGATCCAATGTTCTCCAACACCATTTGTAGTCAGAGTGCGAATTCCGGTCGCTGCATCCCTAAACCTCGTTTACTTAGCTGGTCTGCTGTAAACCAGAATATAAGGAAAGCTTGGGTGTGAGGCTAGCCACCGCACACCATAAGACCAAAACGTTTCTATAATTCATTTGGCAAGCAAAAGATTAAAGGCAGAAGACAGTAAATGCGCTACTTTTGGCGGAATTACTTACAGATATTAAGTGACGTAGGTATGACCATCAATGGTTACGATCAGGTGCCGACTATGCTTTTAAAAGTAGTTGCGAGCCTCATAATACCTTAAGCTTAACATATAACAAAGAAAACTACTAAAACAAATTGTTTTCATTTCCAGTTTCAATAATAAACAAAATGAGATTTTTATAAAAATTAATATAAATATCGAAAAGTCACATGGCGCAGTGAATTCGCCACTGGATATCCAAGTGGGTGTGGAGCTTGGACAGCTAGGTAGTATCACGAGTCTTCCTACAAAAGGCGTGGCTCTTTACAAATGGCATGGGAAAATAGTTCAGATGTTTACTGGTATTCCATTCATTTTTCCTGCTGAAATATAGGTTACTATTTATTGCCCACAGAACAACAAATCCTCAAAAGGTCGTTTCTCAAGTTTATATGCATTTTTTGCTGCTTTTTGCTACATGTCACTCAGCGAGATTTAATTTTGATGATATTATATGGTTGGAGGCAATCGGCAGGAAGCCATGCTCCACGTAGATTTCGCCTTAGCTGACACTCGTTAGCAAGGCGTATCTGCAATCTTGAAGGAACTCATGTCCGTTCTGAGATTCGAACCCGCGTCACCCAGTGCTGCAGTCAGAGACGTTACCACTGAGTCAGCTATTCGGGCTCGCGATTGACCTCCTGTAGGACTGTATTGGATATTTTGATTGGATAGTACTCAGTAACTAGTGTAATGTGTCTAGTCGTTTCTTTATTTCAAACTAAATTCTATCGGTCAGGTTTTCAATTTATTACATACAATATGTATTTTTCTTCAGACAAACTTATTCATGTTATATTGATTCACATTTTATCTCCGGAAGAAATAACCACCTGCTTATATTTATATTGACGAGTGTTAAACAGTTATTACGCTTAAATTGTCATTACACATTGTTTGATGCTTATGATGCATTAAACTATTGTGTAATCGAATGAAAAACAGCTTTTTCCGTTTAGTCGGTGAGTTCAGTGTGGTATTTTCGCTTTTTTCGTTGGGATACTCAGGACTTTAGTTTCCGCCAATCACTGTTATTCGATTTCATTGAGGTGTGTGTACTTTTTGTAAACTTCTCAAAGCAGGATGTTTTCTGTAGGAGAAAGAATTGAGTGAGTTAACTTTGTTTATCAGGTTTTGAGTTTGCAAAAATAAATTTGAGTTACATTCTTCAGTTGGCTAAATTTTCTAAATCCAGGAAATGTGTTCAACATTTTTGTATATTATGAAGGCGCTCTTTAAAATTACACGTGATTCGATGAAGCATATGATGATAAAATATTCGATGGTCACGTTTCGACCATCGATTGTTCATTATTAGCATTCACTAGGGTTCTGAAACATACAAAGCGCTTCAGTAATGCATCATCACCATTTCACTCTGCTCCCTGCAGTTGTTGATTTTTTTAGCCGCCCTCATGACCGCCTTTGAGCTCCTTAGCCCTTCTTAAACGATTTTCTTCTTTCTACTCTTGGACACACACTCATGTCATCATTATCCATTCGACTTTCATTTGAGGATCCGTCTGAAGTGTGATGTCATTTTGATGTGGTTGTATTCTCTGAACTGGATAGTTAATTTGCGAAGATTTCATTGTTCTTCTAGGCAACATATTCAGCGCATACTTCAATTTGAAGTCAGCTTTTAGATTTCTCCACGAGTTTAATAGTCACCATCTCTCCTGAGGGGTGACGCTGAACGTGATTGGTTGTTTTTGTGTGTTTTCACAAACTCTAGGCTACTTGTATTGGAACTGATTGTTTTCTTGACTTGAACTTTGTCCCTTTGTATGTGAGATTCCTTTCTTATCGGCTGGTAAATTTTGTCTTTCTCGATGTGTCTATTGACTGATGATTCACTGGAATACCAGGCTTCTACAAATTCTCTAGCATTCTTGGTGTTTCCTCTGTCTAATATTTGAACTTTGGTTGTCCCAGTCAAATTCATGTCTGTGGTTGTCTGTATGTAGTGATATGATGGAGTGGATGTCATGTTTTTTGACGGCTAGCTTATGTTCGTGGATACGAAGACGAAGGGGAAGTCCACTTTGGCCAATGTAGTACTTTTCGCAGTTGCTACAATTTATTTTGTAGATGATGTTGGTTTTATCTTCTTTCGTCGTTGAGTTTTTTGGCTGATACAAGGTTGGCTGAGTTAGGTGATTTTGTTGGTTTGTGTGTGCGACGTCAATTTCTAAAGGTTTGAATAGTCTTGTAATGATTTCTGAGATGACCTTTATATATGATAGGGCGATTTTCTCTGTACTCCCCTTGGGAGCCTTTGATATGTTATGTTGGCTTTGGGTTATATATATGTCTTATATGTCTTTTGATGAAATTCCGTGGATATTTATTCTTTTGGAAGACGTTCGTGAGATATCTTTCTTCAATGTCATTCGACCGTCTTATGAGTGTACCACTAAGCCATCTTAATTTCTTAATGCACTCACACAACGTTTTTGCTTCATATATATAAATTAACCGAAAAAGCAGTAGGAGTGCCTTGATATGATTATGAGCAATAGTTTGTGCTCAAAACGTCATCAGTAAATAATACTGTATAACACTGTATGATTTACCAAGATAAAATCTTATCCATAATGGTGTCATACTCTACCACAGTGCCCAAGTTTTATACTTATATCAATAATCTTCATCAAAAAGTGTTTAGACTCGAGTCATTACATCAACAACAAACCAACACCAAAGACCACAAAAAAAATTCATCCTACCTATTATAAAAAATATCTCTGAAATGACAAGCTGGAATATTAAAACCATTTGAAATAGATATAGCATACAAGCCAGTCCAATCATTTAATTCTATATTGTGCAAACCGAAAGATCCAACAGGAAAAGAAGATAAAATTAATGCCATTTACAAAATAAATTATATGAACTGCAATAAATATTACATCGGTCAAAGTGGGTTTCCCCTTCGAATCAGAATCCAAGAACAGAAATTAGCTGTAAAAGGACATGATATATGTATTCTTTCGTATCAATGTTTGGGGATAATTATTGATACCAATTTGATCTGGATAATGTGGACATTTTAAATAGAGGAAACAGTGAAAAGGCAGTCAGGGGATATCTAGAGGCCAGCTTGGTACTCAAGTGAATCAGCCAGCAATTAACAAACACATTACTATAGAATAAATTTGCCAGGTAGTAAAAGAAAATCACCTGACAAGAAAGTTCGAATCCCCAGTCAATAAAAATATGATCAATAGAGATGTAAATCAGGCTGGACTTATATGTCACGTTGGTTGAAATTTCGCTTGGAAAAATATTTTTGTCAATAAGTTTTAATAAAATTGTGTGTTATATGTTATCTGGATTGATGGGAATTCTCATTTCCTGACTAGTTATGTTGGTGTCCGCGTCATGTCATCCGACTGCGACACACTCTTAGCATATTGGTTGCAATGATTAGTGTTTCAGGTGGACTGTGTCAAAATAGCGCTATTATGAGCAAGATGGGATATTTGGAGGGTAATATTGTAACGACAGAAGGCAAGAGTCAGGCAACAGATCATTTTTTAAGGAAATCAACGCATATTTATATATGTTTTCATGTACATTACTATGGATATTTAAGCAAACAAACACAGTCTTCCGATTGGTTGTTTCTCACTTAAAGTTAATCTTTCATCTATTTGTGACTGTTTCTTGAATGTCAAATCCTCTATATGTTAACTGCATCCGCCTACGCAAAGTCTGCTGTGGTCGGTTTTGAATCAATATTTGTTCACATTTTCTCACGACAATTCTTGGGAACGTAAATATTGACGTAAATTACTGTCTACCAATTTGGCTAGTAGACAGCTCTCACCACAATATCATCTACACAAATCGTTTACTCCATGTAGGAGCCGCAGCTTTCGGCATAGTATCATTCAATGAAGACTTCACGTCTCAGGATATCAATGCAGCCTATTTTCTAAGAGAGAAACAGTACTATTTGACAAAAGAATGCTATCAGTACATGGAATCACTTAAAGTGCTAACAGAACCTTCTGTGGGAACAGAAGTTGTCATGTATATATGTCTTTCACTGTATGTGTGTTTGGACAGGAATTATCGTAAGTTGAAAGGTTATCTCTAAGTGAATTTATTATATATTTGCACTGATTGGTGCAAACTGTAATATGGTTTATGTGGATTCAATGTAAAAAATCTCTACTTTATGAATACTGTACCATTGTCCGCTTGGCTGACTGCTAAGCTAACAAATGTAGGCGGTTCTCATGATTATTGCAAGTGTAGTGCAGTGGAGAAAGCAATTACTCGTTTAAATTTCCTTACTGTTTTACTTAATGCATTAGTTCAGTATATGGTATAATTATACACATGGATTGTGGTGATTATGAGAACTGAATCTAGTCAGCTTTATTATTATTATTATTATCAATCTACTGTCTGTTATACCATTCCCACTGACACTGTATACTTAATGCTGCAATATTTTTGATCACCAAGAGTGGAAATAAATTACTTTTGAGATTTCCATTTACGTAACCCAGTACAGATGCAGCATCACGATTGAATGTCTAGGTTGCATTATATGACATTGTTATCCTCATCAACACAACAGGCCTGTGTATCTTACAATATTTTAAGTGTTTCTCTATGCCGTTAACATTGTTCATAGCTGCTTAGAGAGTTGAGACATGTTCAGCTTATATTTTTATAGCTACAGTTTCCTAAATATGAGAATGTTTTTTCTGTAGGATTCATAAAACTATGCTCACCTAGACATTAATGAGATTGTGGATCAATTTCTAGGTTACACATTTGCAATACTTCCTTATGTAACGTATTATGTGAAGTTGATCTGCAAGTAATCTTGATAAGAGAATGATGGCTCAACAGTATGAATGTTTCAGAGATTGTCTTGAAATTTGCTTACAGTCCTCTAATACTGGAAAATATATGAGGTCTATTTATGCATACGGCGTCAATATAAAAAGCAGCTGTGGACTGCAAATACTTTTATTTGCATGGGAATTTTACTTAGTATTGAATGAAATAAGTGTATTCATATCGTATACTAATATATAAAATTATCTTTCATAACTTCATGTTGTGTTTTATTTTTTAGGTATATGTAGGTTGTCAAATATGAAACCAGCGGAAATGTCAATCGGTCAAACTACCGCTAATACCATTCATCAGAATGTTCATTTGATGAGATTAATGAGATATTCAATATACTCATAGTTTCTATTTCATATGGACTTCTTCACTGCTTCTCTATACTATGTGCTTTTGTAATATGCGAATTCGGACTAGGGCAAGTTAAGCTTAGTTAGTGGAATGGAGATTTTTTATTATTATCGTTTCCTTTGATTCCTTGAGGAACATAGGCTTCAGCCATATGTTTCCACTCTAGGTTTTCAAGTTCCCCACTTTCATCTCCTCTTCACATACCTCCTCCAAGTCACCCTTGCACTGCGACCACTCACCACTTCCCTTTCGGGTTCCACTCGAGCAATGGCTTGTTAGTGATTCTTTGATGGTTTTCTCAGAAAATGGCCAATCCATCTCCATTTCTTCCTGCTTATTTGTTTCACAATCGGTTCCTCGTTGGTTCGCTCCCAGTGATCTCTGTTGCTGATCTTCTCTGGCCGGCCATCTGATCTTGAGTAGTATTGAGCGAAGACAATTAATGATAGTTTAATCCGGATCTTATTTTGATGCTGAGTGCTGTTGACCTTCACACATACTTGAAGTAGTGAAAGTTTGTCTTGTTTTCCGATTCTTGCTTTCATATCCTTGTCAGTTCCGTCCGCCTGTAGTTCAACAATGCTTCCCAGGTAGATAAAAGATTACTATAGTATTCTAGTGAAACTACCAAAGAAGGGCGACCTGGAACTCTGCAAGAACTGGCGAGGAATCATGCTCCTGTCGACGCCAAGTAAAATCCTGAGTCGCATCATCCTGGAGAGAATAAAGGACGCACTGGATACAGAACTCCGACCAGAACAACCTGGATTCAGGAAAGGCAAATCATGTTCTGACCAAATTGCAACTCTACGCATTATCATCGAACAAAGCATGGAATGGCAATCAAACCTCTACCTCAACTTCATAGACTTTGAGAAGGCCTTCGACAGCGTTGACCGCGAAGTAATTTGGAAACTCCTCGAGTACTACGGCGTACCCCAAATATTCATCAACCTTATTCAACAGCTGTACGACAACGGGACATGTCAAGTGATCCACAACGTAAAACTCAGCGAGGCGTCTGGAGTAAACACAGGAGTCAGACAAGGGTGCTTATTATCACCAATGATATTCCTAATTGTGGTGGACTGGATTATGCGTCAGACAGTGGGAAACGAGAAGACAGGGATATCCTGGACCGACGCGAAGAACCTAGAAGACCTGGATTTCGCGCGTGGATGATTGATGTTTGATGTCACACAAAATCGAAGACTTACAAGCGAAAACCGACAAACTGGTCAAAGAAGCAGCAAAGACAGGACTCCAGGTGAACATAGACAAGACGGAGGTCATGAAAATAACCAACCAACAACAGCAGCAACATCCAGTGCCAATCACCATCAACGGGAGGGATTTGAAAGAGGTTACTTCTTTCACTTATTTAGGGAGCATTGTCTCAACCACAGGAGGAACGGACGAGGATGTCAAATCGAGAATCGGGAAGACGAGAAACACATTCATCAACCTGAAACCAATCTGGAAATCTTCGTCACTCACCATCAACAACAAAATTCGAATTTTCAATACAAACGTGAAGTCAATTTTGCTTTACGGATCAGAAACTTGGCGGGTCACCAAGAATATTTTCAACAGGTTGCAGACCTTTATCAACAACTGTCTTCGCTCCATACTGAAGATCAGATGGCCGGAAAGAATCACAAACAAGAAGCTATGGGAACAATCGAAACAGGAACCAATGGCCCAACAAATATGCAGGAGAAAGTGGAGATGGATTGGACACTCGCTGAGGAGGCCGATGGGTGACATCGCGCGTCAGGCCAGTGCTCGAGTGGAAGCCGAAAGGGAAGCGGCGAGTGGGACGTCCAAGGGTGACATGGAGGAGATCGTGTGAAGAGGAAGTGAAACAGTATGGAATAACATGGACGCAGGTGAAAACTACAGAAGAAGACAGAAGCAAGTGGAGACGTGCAGTTGAAGCCCTATGTTCCACTAGGAACCCAAGGGAACAATAATAATAATAGTATTATGAAACTGTTACTTTAGTCATTCATAGGGCTTTGCGTCTGTTACTATACAATAGCACATTGTAAAAACTAAGTAGGATTTGGCAAGTTAAATAATAATTCTGTACTGTTTGTTACGCTAAAGTCTACTTATTTAGGCAGTTGCAAGTCTGTATAGTGCTAAACGCCAAGTATGTAATACAAGTAAGTGTAGTAACTTATGGTTGATAGCTACTTCAGTAATCTGTTAGTATGCAGTGACATCATCAGATAGACTGTTTACTTGGAGATGAGCTAAGAAACAATTTTCATTTATTTCTAATCTGCTGTTGAATCGTATGAGGTTATCTAATATCCATCATTTCTATGATCAACAACTGCAGTATTTGCATATTTACTTTGTTAAGTATGCGGACGATCTAACTATTTCAGTGTCTGTTAAATCCCAGCTAGACTGCACTAAGATGAACAACTCTCTATCAAGAGTCAGTAAATGGTCTTAAACTGAATCCTTCTAAATGTCAGACTGTTAATTTCACTTTCCGATGTAAAAGAAGGTTAAATGAAGCTGTTAATTTCTATGACCGTTGTATAATTGATGACAGTGATATAGAAATCAAGTCTGACGTTAACTACCTTGCACTAATTCTTTATTCTGGCCAATCCTGATCTTCCCATGTCTTAGCGATTTCTAAAAGAATATTTCGTCTGACTTTTCACATTAAGAATTCAAGGCACTCAGGCATAACCCAATCCCTCCTCTTACAGTTTGTCAACCCGTGCATCTTACTTATTCTTCGTTAGTGTTCACCCTTATTCTTTCCTGGATTGCTTAAAAAAGACCATGTCATACTTGGTAGAACTCTGAAGACTGTCATTAGAGCTAGTGATCCCCCTTTGGGCCATGTCATTGCAATCGTCATTGACGATGGGCATTTGATTTTGGCAGACTGTGAGCATCCCCCACTTTACCCGCAGCTTTCATCTTGTGTCTCCTCAGGTAAAACGAGAGGTCATTTCAAAAGACTGTATGCGTGCACGTCTTAGTATAAAACATCCACGATACCGCGTTTGGCACGTATTTTATGCGATGAAAATAGTGTCAGGGACGGACGAAGCAACCTTATTTGCACTAGTGAATAAACCATTCTCCTCATCAAGACTTAGTGCTATTATTCTTATTTTTATAATCCTCTCTCGAATATTTATGACTTAATACCGTGACTGTGGACAAATTCCTGTGGTTAATTTATATACTGAGTAATTCAAGTGCAATATTTTGACGAACGCTGAGAATTCAATTCTGTATTGTAAGTACTGTTTTTGGAATTTAAGTATATTATTATTAGACTTTAATGACGCCACTTTATTCTGCTTGACCTGTTCTTCTCGTTTTAATCATGGTAGTATCGTGTTTCACAGAACTCATCACACAGCGTATCAGCCCTAGATGTATACCACATGCAGGCATAATGCTTATGAGCTAGGTATACAAGTCAGAGTACACTCTTGCACCGTACATTCATTATTTATAAGACTAACTAGTATGTGAGAACTACGATTTGACCAGTTATACAACGTTTAATATAATTGGACACAATTAACCTAATTTAACTGAATTTTAGGTTTTCCCGTCGATTGATTGGACTGAAGTGCTCAGTCTCAGGTTCACATGCCTGTCGGCTTCTTGTGCAGATGCTTTGACGATGTCTGGGCATTTAATTTGTATTTAATTGGAGGATGGTGACTAGCAGTGGAATCCAGGATGCGCATTTCGTCCGATATGGGACCCGTTGGCTGGATGTACCTGCATCACCCAGTGAGTGATGATGCTCCCATCGAGACTCTAACCCACTACCTATAGTTTCAAACACCAAAGCGTTATCCACTAGACCACTTGAGCCACGAGAGCCACCTCTTGTGCAACGGGTCATATTAATTTAATTGAATTTTAGATTTTCCCATCGAAAGTGGATAACGCTTTGGCGTTTGAAACTACGGTCACTGGGTTCGAGTCTTGATGGGAGCATCATCACTCACTGAGAAATGCAGGTACATCCAGCCGACGAGTCCAAAATAGGATGAAATGCGCATCATGGATTCCACTGCTAGTCACCATCAAACAATTAAATAACATTCAAGTGTTGGTTTGTAGGGATTCGATTGGTTACAGGATTTTCATCATGAGCTGACATTGGTTAGAGAACCATGGAACCATTGGCTAGGGGTCGCGCTATGTCGTGAATTGGCAGAAGTTAGAATTCATGGACCATTGGATCGGGTCCCGGTGGCTCAGTGGTGTACTAGCTAGCTCGCCTTGTAACCAGAAGGTCCTGGGTTCGAATCTCGGTGGGTGCATACTGATGAAGAGTCCCAAACTAGGACGAAACAGCTGTCCAGTACTCCCAGGTTTTCCAATGGTTCTCTAACTAATGTCAGCTCATGATGAAAATCCTGTAATTAAATAACAATTAACCTACGCTGCTTACTTTTATGACGCATTACCTAAAGCTACTTAACTACCTTAAAGTGGTTTGTGCTGAAGGTAATCTCCTATAGCTACTACCTTAGTGAGCAACTTAACATTATCTTTGAATTACAAAGTAAAATTCGACATATTGGTAACGTTCTTGGTAAAAAGATGGTCTCCTAGTCGAAAAAAGTAAATATATCCTAATCTCCACAAAAGCGTTTATACGTATTTATCCTATCACCTCAAATGACTCACTATTTGCAGTCACTTAAAAAGTAAAAATAAATTTACCGAAGACAGTGTGCTTATGATTTCTAGATATCATAATGCACCATGAGGAAAGACCTATATCCATAGGGTTATAACATTCAGATGCGCGAAATTAATCCGAAACACAACGATTACGATTCTCAGTCACAGAACATTCTACTTTGTTACTTAATCGTCTAATCGGATCAACAGATGTTTCGCCAAGAAAAAGAAGACCACTGGTTCAAGGAAAATGTATTCAAAGTTTTTTTAAAATCATGTACATCCGTATTTATAGCCACGGAGAAATCACAAACATCCGAAAAATAAGAATTTCATTATTTGAACTGAAACAAACAATTTGTATTCAGCCAATGTTTTACCCCGAATAATAAGCAGCTTCTCAGCTCGTTGTAAATTTGAAGAAAACTACCGATTGTAGACCACAACCCGAAACGTTATTCTTGCTAATTAAAGTTTTATCTTTAACTTGGACAATTCATACACTCACCAGATCATCGTATGTTATCCGCTTTTGAAATCGTCTGGCAACAAATTGAATGGCTGTTAACATTGGCTTTACTACAGGCAGTCCTAGTTCACGTATTTGGGTCTAGTACATTGGGAATTCACAAGCATAGGTAAAACTTACCCTTTAGAGGTTTCTGATGGCTTTCCAGTTTCTTTTTGTTCCCAAAAGTACATACAAGCACAACAGATTTACACTTCTCATGTGGCCCAACCTTGTTTGATTTAGATTCTCTCACAATATATCTGATTTCTTAACTGATAACAGACACACTGATGGTATACTCACCTTCTAGAAAAGCAACAAAGCTTTTTAACTTCAAACCAGGTTCTAAATTCTCAAGGTTTAATATGCTCTTCGGAAACCTTGCTAATATCAACGCTGATCGTGCTCTCTTCACCAGATTCCCTCGTAGATTGTTGCATGCTGTAAACATGATATTGATATGAAAGATATTGTTTTTTCCAGATTTCTACATGTAAAGTAAGCAACTGAACCAGCACCAATAACGGTAACCAATAAATGAATTGGAAACGACAGCTTCTGCCACCCAAACATGTTCATGTGCATAATTTCCAAAACTCCTACACAGTACTATTTCATAAACAGCTGAAAAACAACTAAAACACTACAACCACGCATGAAAGCAACGTATGAAACCATTACAATGAAATGAATGAACTGACCTGGTGGTAAAAACTTTCGATACAAACGAAATAACTAATTTTAACAGCAATGGAAACAAAAATGAGGTGAAACGCAACATTTGTGAACAATGTGCATCAAGATAAGTTGTGAATAACTGCAGGATAAACGTAAAAACCAATGTGTTAACGAACGGTTAGGGAAGTGCAATCCAACATGGACGAAAGTGACCTTCAGGTGTCTTACTCAACCAATGACCTTGAACGTGACGGACAAGTTCCGTCTGTTAATCGTCTACCAGTCACGAAGATGGTTGCCAGGCGACACAATTATATCATTCATGAAGAATTCAAATGAGTTCATTTTATATTAAAGCTTTGCGCTGAAGATGTTGCATAGAAGGGGGAAGGAGAAATTTCCGAGTCTGAATCAACCAGATCAGAGAACATGACTAATTTAAATACCTCATTTCTCACATACAATGAGTTAGTTTTTTATTTATTTGATTGCATGGAGGATTTCATCATGAGCTGACATCAGTTAGAGAACCACTGGAAAACCACCTGGGAGTACTGGACAGCCAGCTGTTTCTTCCTAGTTTGGGACCCTTCATAAGTATACAACCACCACATAGGTTCGAACCCAGGACCTTCTGGTTACAAGGCGAGCTCGTAGACCATTGAGCCACTGGGACCCGATCCAATGATCCTTGAATTCTAACTTCTGCCAAATCACGACATAGCGCAATCATTTCGCAATGTCTTCTTCGATGATTTACTGCCTCATCTTCAACCTGCTGTACCCTACTGATCACTCCGTGGAGTTAAAAAACTCCCTGAAGTCTCTCAACTTGCACCGCTATTCTTTGAATCAGTTTGTAGACTTGAATATCAGTCTAATGTTTGCCTTGATAAAGCTTTACACTCCCTATAATTGTGACAGCTTAAAATCTTAAATTCCTGCATATAATCATCATAATAAGTAATTCACAAGCGTCTTTCCTCTTCTTCTTCTTATAGGTTCATTTGCATTTCTCAATGACTCTAGGGGATTGCTGCTGAATAATAAATCTTTATTCTGAATCTTTTTTTCCTATCTTTATTTATTCAGATTTTCTGATACACTCCTCAAAATGCCTAACTCACCAGTTTAGAAATCCTAATCAAGTGAGACGATCCAAAGTTTAAATATGTTATTACATCGAGAGATGGTTTTTATAAAAACATTAGTATGTAATCTTCCTTCGTCATTTTGTTCTACTTAACTAATCTGCCTCCACACAGTTCAAATGTAAATCTAATTTCACTTACTACAGGGTTGAAATGTGTACACAAATAACAAAACATTAACTCCTCCTTTTTACAATAGTGAATATACAGAAATTAATTCAAAACTTTTACACCATTTGACTTCCAAGCAATTTATGAAAACATCTGTCAACTAGTTCTCGTTTAGAACTGCTCATTCAACAGCACAAGCAGTCTTCAAGAGTTGTTCTGACAGCAGATTGATATCATCTAGAGAATTATTGGAAAGCCTTAGAATACTAGACTGCAGTTTTGTCCTAGTTTGGGACTCTTCGCCAGAGTGCAGCCCCCACGGAGGGGGGCACTGGGACCCGATTAAATTGCCAATAGATTCTAGCTTCTTCCAATTCGTGATTTTAGCTCGATCACCAGCCAGTGTCATCGACGAGCATTTATCCTCACTGCCAACACAGGATGGAGCTCACTGATAATAGATTTTTGCTAGAACTCCATGAAACTCCAGCTGGTGGTTGCGCTAAAATTGTGAGTTGGTAAGAGTTGGAATTCATGGTTGACTGAGTCGGATTCCAGTGGTTGAATGGTCTATGAGCTGGCCTTGTAATCGAAAGGTCCTGGGCTCGAGCCCCTATGGTGAGTGGGTACTGGTGGAGAGTTCCAAACGAGGATGCAACAGCTGCCCAGTACTCCCTGGTTTTCAGTTGTTCTCCTACTGAAATCAATGCATGATCAAACTTGTAATACAAGCTGTCGGTGAAAATCAGAAAGTGTAGCCTCATTCATGAAGAAAATTCACAGTTTCCAAGATAATTTGTAGTCTACGCAGTTCCAGGTGAAATTTCACGACAACTTCATCTGGAATTCGAAAGTACTCATATCATGATATGCAATCTGCTTGTTAACATAAATTCTAATCCATAAAGTAAGCATTAGCGCGTAGAACTATATATAACTGACTGATTGAGACAAGTAGTTGTATATACCACTCACCACACCAACCAGAAGTGCTTGCCGACTGAACCGAAACGGTCTAAACACCTGATGGCTGTCTCAGTCGTCTGGGGCCTAGGCTTTTCAGAAGTGTACCCGGTTTATTTCAACTCAGGAAGGCAAATCAGTTCAAGTCACATGAAATTTCTCCTTGGTTAGCTACTTGAGCTAACTAACAACATTATAAACAAAATCTCAATCCAAAAACTACTAGTTAATATAAGTAGTATATGACTACTCGTCTCAAAACACTCAGTAGTATATAGTTTTGTGCATTTACATTTGCTTTCGGTGGCTCAGCGGTAGAATGACCGCCAAACACACCTTATGTGATCCACTGTTTGATCCCCGGCCGCAGATACACTCCTTTACCTCGATAGGCCAGTAACAAGACAAGTAAAGACGGAAGGTTAGGGGCATGAGGCTAGCAACCCGATGCTGTAAAAAGGAAAAAACCACTGCTACCAAAATTTCAAGCCTCCCGCTTGTTTTCTTGCTTTCTACTTGTAGCATCAAGCATACTTTTTGGTTTCCCAAAGAAACTTCGATGGAATCCCGCCTCCAGAAACTGTGTAAATTATAAAAATTAATTTGCATATTGAGAATTCGATTTATGGCTTTACCAGTTTACTCAAGTAACTAGCCAGAAATCCAGTGGTATGGAATGATTTGGCTTTCTGTGCTGAGTTAAATTGGCTACACCAATAGACGAGCTCGAATCTAAGCAAGAATAATCATCACATTCATTCAGGCGGATATAGTTTCCATGCAACTATCCGCACTCATAATCAATATGAAGATCCTTCTAATGTTCAAAAAACACAAATCTAGTCAAGTTTTCAATATTCACTAGCTTAGAAGTTTGTTTTGTACACACCCTTGCAGTGTAGGAGTTGAAATGCTTTGCCTACATGAAGTACTACATCCTTCATCTTTTTAACTTACAATAAATTTTTTCTACTACAATTCCTAATGAAAATGATACATACGCAATATGCGTGTTGTGGAGGAATGACAGCTGAGTCTAAAATATTTGTTGTTTCTTTTTCGTCATTAAAGTATGGCTAAATGCTGCCTGCAACATCGAACTGTCAGTCACACGATAGACTGATTGACAGATGAGCCTACTAAGCACTTATCGTGAAGTGTACTGCACGCGACAGACAAAAAAATCTGAATTTTGAGAAATGAAGGCATTGAACAGAAAAACCGTGGGTAATTTATTACGTTTATATCTCAATAATTTGAACTATGAAGCACTCTTTACTAGGCTGGTCATAATTCTCACAGTAGATAACTAAATCATTATCTCCATATTAGTTTGTTTATTAGATGTATCACACAGTGAAAAAGTATTATTGTTTACTGGATGAGAAAGTTTCAAACAAAATTAATTATGGTTCACAATCATTTCATAAATTATAATCACATGACTTCCAAATCTGAGTTTATAGTTTTCTTTTTTCTTTCCTATTTGCCGTAGGGGTAATAGAATTTCCGAGATATATTGGTGGCCAGGTGTTGAATCATTCCTATTACACATATTTGCAGTTGATTCGATAAACAAAGCTTCTGTTATCAATCTCTTTCTCCCTCCACCCTGTGACATTAGATTTTAAAACTGTCATCTTATCCCATCACTCTATTGTATGGTTGTGTATAATTGCATGTAGTGCTATAGCTGAACTATTCTCTAGATTTCTTTTCTCATTCGGGTCAACTAATCTAGATTTTGCTAGGTATTTGTGCTGCACCAATCTGATTTAACTTGTTCTACTACTCTGACCTATGTATTTGACCTGACAATCATTCCAGCAGACTATTAGATAAAGTAAATTATTTTGTTTTAAAGGCTCCACAGGATTGATCCTTTAACCGACATAGCTAGTTTCCAATTGAGTTTTCGGGTTTGAATGCCAGCCACTTTTATTTCTGCCTTGTTAAGAATTCTGCGTAAGGTTTCCGAGGTTTCTTCCTTGCATGGAATTACTACTGAAGACTTAGATTTAGAATCTAAATAAAAGCCCAGCAAAATCTAGATTACTTGATCCCAACAAGATAAGAAATCTGGAGAATAGTTCAGCCATACCACTCACTACATGCAATAACACACAACCATACAATAGGGTGATGGGATAAGATGACAGTTTTAAAATCTAATGTCACAGGGTGGAGGGAGAAAGAGATTGATAACAGAAGCTTTGTTTATCGAATCAACTGCAAATACGTGTAATAGGAATGATTCAACACCTGTCCACCAATATATCTCGAAAATTCTATTACCCCTACGGCAAATAGGAGAGAAAAAATAAAGTTATAAAACTCAAGTTTCGAAGTCGTGTGATTGTAATTGATGAAATGATTATGAACAATAAATAAATTTTGTTCGAAACTTCGTCACCAAGTAAACAATAATACTTTTTTACTGTGTGATATATATCCATCTAATAAACAAACTAATATGGAATTACTTGCTACCACAGTGCCCATGTTTTTCACATATTTTAATTTTTCAGTATCTGTTTGTTGATAGCTAACAAGATGATCAACAACTCAAATGTCATCCTATTTGGAACTAATCGCCTGGATATATGCTCGCTAATCAGTGAGAAATGGTATGTCCACTGAGACCTGAGCATAATGGCTGTTGCTTTACACATGAAAGTGTTATCCAGTATACCAGTGGATCGTGAAATCCATCACTTGTGCAATGGGAATGAACTGAAATCATGTGTTCATGTCTATGATTTCTCAATGATATATCCAGACCGAAATCATCAACTTCCAGCTGCATAATCGCCGAATAGGATGAAACGTTCATCATGAATTTTACTCCTTACCACCACAGTGAAACCATTTTGGATCTATTACTGCTGGCATGATCAAGTGCTTTATTCAAGGAACCAGATTTTTATTCCCACATATCAAAGGAAAGTCCCAAAAACGAATAAAATACTGTGGCAGTAACTCATTCGAAAATATATATTATTTAGGGCATTTTAGAATTCACTTAGCTGAATTACCGAATTTCCTAACTTTTACAGTAGACATAGAAGTCAACAGACTTACTGCTTCTGAATTTCGTTTCACCTTAGCTTAATTGTAACTAGTCTAGAACAGTGAGAGAAGGAGGTATAGCCTGTCTGGTTTCGGTTCTCGAGATGTTTAGAATCAATAGTTGAAGACCAATGGAGATATGGCTCAATATTGTTTTCATTGGTAAGGATAATAAGAATTTAATAATAATATATTCTCATTTTGTACATATGGGACGACAGTTTACAGGCATCATCAATATGATAAATTACATATACGATTAGTGAGCATATTTAGTAATAATAATTTAATAAAATGCATATTTTTTCCTACCTGTGTAGGACACACCAGTTGTACAGGCATGGATAAGTATTATTGAAATTACATAAATTTGCTTTATGGTTAAATTATAAGGTTGCAGTCGTTATTGTCTTTCGTTTGTGGGAATAATATGATAACTAGTCATTCAACGGAGCACATCAAGAAATATGGAAATATTGTCTTCGCATTAATAAAAAAAACCCAAGTATGTTTTGGATGGATTACAAATATTTGGGAAAAAAATAAAGCTTGAAGTAATTCCTCCATATAACTTTGGTGTGTACGGCATCGAGTCTTATTCTTGATTTATATCCAAATTACATAATAATTTAAAATAAGTGATACACTTGTATAGTCTTGTCAGCATTTTCATCGTAACATCACAAGTGAATTGTACTCAACGTTGACTAATAATAATGTTAGTTTATATTTTCGTATAAACGGGTGTTTTCAAGAAATGCAAGCTATTTTTAAAGGCACAATCGAGCTCGCCTTGTAACCAGAAGGTCCTGGGTTCGAATCCAGGTGAGTGCGTACTGATGAGGAGTCCCAAACTAGGACGAAACAGCCGTCCAGTACTCCCAGGTTTTCCAGTGGTTCTCTAACTAATGTCAGCTCATGATGAAATCCTGAAACCAATCAAATCCTTACAAACCAACACTTGACGATCACTTATGTTACAATGGTTAGGACTCTCGCCGACCATGCACATGGTCCGGGGTTCGATCCCCCGCCGGCGCACACCCGATATCTATGGTCGGCCTGAATTTGGGCTACCGATATCCATGCTGAAAGTTCCATACTTGTACCGAAAATACGGTGTGGAATCAAGCTGTAAATAAAAATAATAAAAAAATAAAATTAAAAATTAAAAAAAATAAAAAAAATTACGGTCACGAAGTATAATAAATTAATACTTTTTCATTGGTATAAAGGTATATTCCACAACTGTAATCTAGGTTGCGTAGTGGGGAAAGGTAATGCGTAATTCACGAGGCACTTGTAAGATATGGAACCAATAATGTTTGCAGATCATTTGTCATTGTAAATGGTCAAATATCCACATTCTTCATTCTTATTCAAAAAGTCATACGGAAGCTAAAATGGTGAGAGAAAAAAGAAGACAAACAACAGCAACACAAAAGAAAGCAAGTGGAGTCCTCAAGGAGTGATTAATAAATATATATATATATTCAGTTTAGTATCTATGCTCTTTAACCTGTGAGAAATGGTATGTCCACTGAGACTCGAGAATACTGGCTGTTGCTTTACACGTGAAAGTGTTATCCAGTATACTAATGGATCATGAAATCCGTCACTTGTGCAATGGGCAAGAATTGAAATTATTTGTTCATGTCTATGATTTCATCTATGATTCACCCTTTGTGACCTCCTGTATCCACTAAACCCTAATACTTTTCTATGCTGCCATTTTTTTCTCTCAAATGTGATTTCGTGTAAAGTTCCACTTTGAAAATCAAGCAGTCAGTCAGTTAGAACAGGATCCTTTTTGGTGTATTCTCAGACTGTTTTTCCAATGGTAGATTTTCAATGCATTTTAAGACTTTCTAATCCTTATGGAGGTGGAAGCGTACTGAAAGGGTTGTTACTGTTGACTATATAAATATCAGAATACTAATAATGTCAATTGTAATTTCCGTTATTGTGTTTTATATGCTGAATGGTTTGATTGAGAAGTTAGAGCTGAAAATTCTACCTAGAAGTTACAATCAAAGCACCACAGTTAAAATATTCACATCAGGGAAACCA
Organism: Trichobilharzia szidati; assembly: GCA_944472155.2. Classification (NCBI taxonomy): domain Eukaryota; kingdom Metazoa; phylum Platyhelminthes; class Trematoda; order Strigeidida; family Schistosomatidae; genus Trichobilharzia; species Trichobilharzia szidati. The sequence goes on along the minus strand of OX235273.1, from coordinate 109,056,667 downwards.
ATGAAATCAAAAGCATTCATCTGAGCTAAAGATTGCCATTATTTCAACGGGTCTGGAAGTGGAATCGTTTCGCGGCAGTATTCATCTGTCAAGAGGTTGAATCATCTAAATGACATATAATTACTACTGTTGATAATTGTTATAACCATAATCACTATCAGTTAGCATAGTTAAACGATCCTCCACCACTTTTTCTTATGTTCACAGTTATGCGGGACTGGAACCAGTTTATATTTCACCTATGTCCTAATAGATTAGTTTACACTGCAGCTGAAATTCTTAGAAACTGACTTTCTAAATGTCTGAAGAAAACACTTCAAGTAGACACCTTATGCATCATATTTTCCAGCAGACAGTTAATCCAGTCTAGCATTAAGGATAAGATACCACTTTTGGCCACCTCAATGTGTATTTATCAGTTTAATTGTTCATGTGGAACAAAGTATATCGGTAGTACTGAGCATCAAGTTTGCCAGCGCATTCCGCAACACTGTCCAGATCGGTTAGCCAGAGGAGGAAAGAAGAATATCTTGTCAAATCTGGACATCGAGCACGCTCGCATCAATGCTTCACAGCGGTACACACAGTCACTCAATATCGTACGAATGAACTTCAGATACACCATCTATACATAGCTGAATCATTGGCTATTCGGGATATGAAACCGAACCTCTGCATTCTAAAGCACTATATACATCCACTCACCCTACCGTGAGCAAAGAGTAATGCTTCATTTTATCACTCTACTTTACTAATGTTATTATTTTATTATCATTCTCACCCTCATTATCCATATTTTATTATCACTCTATTACTATTTATTAGTAATATTGCGTTTTCATACGGATTTTACATAAAAACACTTCATCGTCTTCCCGCTAGTTTTTGTCCACTCTAAAGAATTATACTGACAAGTCTTTTAGCCACACATATTACGTCATCTCAACTTCCGCCTCTTTTCTAATTTCCAATCAGTTATCCTGTCTAGAATACACCTTACATTACGTAACGCGTTTTTGAGGGGCAGTATAATCAGTATGTGGTTTGTTTTATTAATTCTTTGTTAAGTGTAATTAGGATTGTAACGTTTATGAAAGTGAATTGTCGAGAGGAAAATTTTCTTCGTTGTTTACGTCTTTTTCGTATGACTTAAAATGGGAATTTTCTGTCCATTAATCTACATTTCACCTTGATAGGTTACGTTGCACCGAAATGATAGGTCTTTCTTTATATATCCAATCCTAATGTAGATATTTCAACTAGATGTCTCAACAGCATTAACGTGAAGTTATTTTGGCTGATTTTAACCAGCAGGGGAATCCAAAATGAGCATTTCTTCCTATTTTTGGTACCTGTCAGCTGAGTGTACCTGAATTCCCAGTAAGTCATGATGTTCACTGTGAAACTCCAGCCATCTAACAATCGTTTTAAACATTAAAAACATCTAATTGGTGGATGGTGACTAGCAGTGGAATCCACGATGCACATTTCGTCCTATTTGAGACTCATCAGCCAGTGGATGTACCTGCATTCCCCAGTGAGTGATGATGTTCCCACTACCGAGGCTCGAACCCAGTATCCATAGTTTCAAACGCCAAAGCGTTATCTACTAGATCACTTGGGCCATGAGAGCCACCTCTTGTGCAACGGGTCATATTAATTATTTAATTGAATTTTAGATTTTCCCGTCAATTGATTGGACCGAAGTGCTCGGTCTCAGGTTGGCACGTTGATACATCCAGATGACGAGTCGCAAATAGGACGAAATGCTCATCCTTGACTCTCCACTGCTAGTCACCATCCACCAGTTAACTTCTAATTACATGCCGAGACATCGTCGAAGCATCTGCACAAGAAGCCGACAGGCATGTCAACCTGAGACCGAGCACTTCGGTCCAATCAATCGTCGGGAAAATCTAAAATTCAATTAAATTCAATTAAAAACATCGTTCACAAGGCGACAATGGTCACAAAATGGGTGTAGCAGTCAAGTGTGAGGGGGGGGGGAACACCTTCAATAACTAAGAATGCAGGTACACTCAGATGACGACTGCTGAATGCGATGGAATGTGTATCCTACATTCCACATCTATTTAATGCCAGTCAGAATATATTTCATCAACTATATTTAATTTTTCTCTCTCAGTATTATGACTGGTCTATAGATGAAACTAACAGGTACTAACAGGTAAATAAATAGCAAATCAACACCTGGAAAACAAATATTCAGCATGATGTGAATTGTTATTATCTCTTTGTTTATTACTGACTCTATAATAAGTAGTTTACGTATTGATAAACATTTTAGTAATAAATAAACAAAAACAAACATTTTTTATGGTCAACATAAATAAACATGATTCAAATAATTTTAAAATGATATTGATTCAGTGGGAAAACAAATTATCAACAAATTTTTATCATTTCCTTTTTTGAAATTTTTGATTATGGCTTGATATTACACACTGTATTTTGGGTACAAGGATGGAATTTTCAGCATGTAGCATGTTGGTAGCGCAAATTTTGCAGGCCAACCATTGATAACAGGTGCGCGCAGGCGGGGAATCGAACCCCGGACCATGTGCATGGTTGGCGATAGTCCTAACCATATGTCTTTCTTAGAACATATAAATTCAGTATTTGATGTTGTGTTCATTACAGCGGTTTTAATTACCCTTCCGTGCAATATGTATTTAGCTAACTTCACTGCAAAGTAAAAGAGTTTGAAGTTATCCATAGATAGAATATTTGTCTTTACGGATGATGGCGACTATGCTGGATTGATTTAGGAGATTTTCTTAAGACTACGTTCACCTGTACTGATATATTGATCATTATTCCTGACCTCATATTTGATCTTTCTATCGTGCCATTTATTATCTTTATTATTTACGTTTTAGTTTACAACAATGTGATTTTATTGGTTACAAGATTTCATCATGGACTGAAATCGGTTAGAAAACCGTTGGAAAACCTTGCGGGAAGTACTGGACAGTTGTTTCGCTCTGGTTTGGGACTCTTTACCAGTACGCATCCACCACAGGGGTTCCAACGCAGGACCTTCTGATCACAAAGCGATCTCGCAGACTATTTAGCCACCTGGACTTGTTCCAGTGGCCAGACCTTGAATTCCAACTTCTGCTAATTCACCATATAGCACGACCAATAAGCCATGTTATCGGCGAGTATCTGCCCTCACAACCAACCTGCTATACCCTACTGGCCATGGCTTCTGACTAGAACCCGGAAACTACCTACCTGAATGAGGCCAGTTGCTGGTGAGCATCAGGTCGGGTGTGATACTCGCAGATGACAGTGGCATACACACAACTAAGGAAACCACTCTAACCGGGTAAATGTACAATTTTCAGACATAGGAGATATCAAAAATGTCAGGGGCTTCCCAAAAGCTTAGTACTCAAACGAATCTGAGATCAACAGACACACTAACACAGGTTGGACTTAACAAATATTAAAAAGTGGAAGTCACGTGGACACAAAGTCAATTATCATTTCAACAAAATAGTAGGTACCCATACAAGTGGACAAATGGATAAGAAGAATTCTTGAAAATGTCAGTAACGTTCAAGTGCACCAGGAGAGATACTTGATATATTCGTGAAAAGTTCTGAAAGCTCACTTCATAATGGAGTCTGCACTGAAGATGTTGCACAAAAAACAGCGAAAGATTCGCAAATGAACGAACCATACCAATGTCAAACTACAAATCTTCTCCATCATTTCTGAGCACTACTGGTACCAGGTAATTCGTTAAAATCTGGCAATCAGATGATCTAGATTTAAAGCAAGATTATTCATCAGGAAAAAAAATCAGCAGAACAGCCTAAAATAGTCAAACACAACCACAACCACGCATAATTCATCGATGAAGAATCCTGAACTCACTTCACATTGAAGTTAGCCAAAAAGATGTCCTTCAGGAAATCAATCGTGAGCCCGAATAGCTCGGTGGTAATGTCTCTGACTGCAACACTGTGTTTGAATCGCAGAAGGGACATGAATTCCTTCAAAGTTGCAGATACGTCTTGCTGACTGACTGGTGAGTGCCAATTAGCATGAAACCTTGGTCAGGCAAGCCTTCCTGCCGTTGATTGCTTCTAACCATCCAGTATCAATAATTTTTTTGTTTACTTGTTGTGTTTCCGACACACTAAATGTCTAGATGAATACAGAAATAATTAAATATTTCCAAATTTCCATTCACGCATGTAAAAGAAACAACAGAGTGAACCAAGAAATATATTCCTTTTCTATTAAATCCTCATCATCAGCTGGCTCTACACTAATATGTAGTTTTTTACATCAATTTTTTTACCGATCAAGTGGTTCTTTTAGATAATCAGTTTTCAAGTATAGGGTTGGGTGAAATCAAGAGGTCATCAAAACAAACAGCTAATAGATGTTAGTGACAAGATATATAAGTTTTAAAAGCGGGTGAAAATTAATTACGGAATTAAAGACAGGTTGATTCTTAGGCCTTTGCAAAAAGTTATTATATGGTAGAGAAGAAGGGGTGTACAAATTTCTTTTGAATGCAGATTTTGTTTGTTCAGATGAATTCAGATTGCTTCTGCTGTGTGTAAAACTTGTATTCGAAGACCATGTGATAGTTGGCTGATGTACGATAAATAACTTTAAAAGCTTTGTTGGAGTCAACTTGATGTCTAGTGTCGACAAGATGAGGTATTACTGAGCTGCATATAGCTTTATTGGAACCTTCGCCAGACTAAGATGAGAGGCGTTCAGAGATTCGACAATGAACTTTCCTGACCGTACACTCTATGTAACTAGCTCCGCTTGATCAGTTAAACTGGTAAATACACATGGAAGAGGCGAAACAAGGCAGTCTTTCTTTATTTCTTGAACTAGGTCTTGGTCGGTTAGCGAATGCATAGCGCAGCTTAGCTACACAGGAAATCGTTTTAAAGGCCCTTCTCAGATGTTGTGATAACATCTCATCACTGGCATCATCCGTGAATTGTAACCTTAGGAGGACTGACTTTTTGGGGATAATCGGCAAATACGACTTTTTACTTGCTGAGTTCATGTATTTCTTCATGAATTTGGTTTGATATCGGTTTCTACTTAGTAGATCGCTAATCTTACCGAGTTCTTTGTTCAGTGTCTCACATGAACAGATAACTCTAGGCCGGTGAACTAGACATCTAAATATTTTCCTGTGATTGTACAGCTAAAGAGAATGAAATCACCGAAAATAGGCTCTACATTGAACTCCTGGTTCTTAAATTTAAACAGTTTTATGCAAACAAATTATGCTCAGATATCAAGTTCCATTTTATGCTTCAATCAAATGTACATCATGTGCCATCGACTCATACGAGGAGTATTAAATATGATATCAGACGAATTACGACATAACTAAATTAGATGAATACTAGTGATAAGAACAGTGCTATCAAGCTACACATCTATCAACCTACTGACCACAAATAGAAAAACCTAAAACACACTTTTCATTACACTGTGTTAGCATTACTAATGACAATATGATGGAAGTGAATAATGGCTCTTTTTCCAGAAAAAATGGGATACTAATTGAAATGTATGCTAGATGTTTCATTGTCACTATTCAGATGATTATCAATCTGTACAAGTTGAGTACTAACTGCACTATATTTTTGTGTTATCCCCGTGTTCTCCTGCAATATTGAAGTTGCAGGAGATTATAAAGTCCTTTTTATTCCTTTATGTTCTTACTGGGACATAGGGCTTCAAGCTAGAGCTCTGAAGCCTCGATAGCAGTGATATTTATTTTTACGAGGTGTGTTTGCTAGCCTCATGCCCAACCTCCCCTCTTTATCAGTCTTATTACCGACTTAATGAGGTAAAGGAGTGCATCTGTGGCCGGGGATCGAAACCCGAACCACATAAGGCGTGGTTGGCAAGCATTCTACCGCTGTGCCACCGGCGCAATTATAAAGTCTACACTGAGTTTATTACACGTGTATGCTGCATTATTAAACCGGCATACAACTGTTCTGGAATAACGAAGTGGCCAACAGCAGCTTCCACCTGGAAGAGTTAAACATAACTGAAGATTTTAAATATTGGTTTTGTAGGGATTGTGTTTGACTGATGTAGGATTTCATCATGAGCAGAAATCAGTTAAAGAACCACTGGATAACCACGTGAGAGTACTGGACAGCCGGCTGTTTCTTCCCAGTTTGGGACTCTTCATCGGCGAGGTTCAAACCCAGGATCTTCTGGTTACAAGGCGAGCTAGCTGGTAGACCATTGAGCCACTAGGACTCGATCCAATGGCTAGTTCATGAATTCCAACTTCTACCTATTCACGACATACCGCCACCATTTCGCAATGTCTTCTTCTATGAGTTACTGCCTCATCCTCAACCTGCTGCACCCTACTGTTCACGGCCTCCCAGTAGAACACCAGATCACTGCTTGAATAGGGCAAGTCGTTAGTGAGCATCAGATTAACTTTCAAGTAATGGTATTGCAGGGATTTTGTTTGATTGGATGGGGAACTTCATCATGAGCTGACATCAGTTAGAGAAGACATTACGAAATGGTCACACTATGTCGTGAATTGTCAGAAGTTAGAATTCATGGGCCCAGTGACTCAATTGTCTACCAGCTAGCTCACTTTGTAACCAGAAGGTCCTAGGTTCGAACTCCATCAGATGCGTACTGCTGAAGAGTCCCAAACTAGAGAGAAGAAGCTGGCTGTCCAGTACTCCCAGGTGGTTTTCCAGTGGTTCTCTAACTGATATCAACTCATGAGGAAATCCTTTATCCAATATCTGAAGTTTGTTCGGTTGTTGGTGACTAGCATTTTGTCCTGTATGAGATTCATCATCTGGATGTACCTTCACTGTATTCATTGACTGATGGTATTCCTGCTGAAACCCAAGGTACACACTCATTGTTTCACATGCCATGGCATTATCCACTAAGCCATGACGGTCACCCTTTTTGTAATGGGTATTAATCGTTATTCGTCTTAAGTTAATTTGCATTTCAAGTTAACTAACTGCTGTGGAGCAAAATGCACAGTCCTCGTTAACATGACAGACTCCTAGAACGGGCGCTTCGACTATGTCTATGTGTTAATGTGAGGTTACTTTGGTTGACTGTGTCTAGCAGTAATCTCCCAAATGTGTAGTTTGCCCTATTTAGATGTAACTGGATGTATCTGGACATTTCTGCACTTACTAATGATTAAAAAAGCAATACGATACTGTTTGTAACTGATATTTCGTTATTTACTGCTTCTAATACCCTTATCGAAATAGTAATATTAAATAATAATAATCACTTTATTCCTAAATATAGTAATAACTATCCAGAATGGAATTTTCAGCGTTTTTATACATATTGCAGCAATTTAGCTCGTACTATAAATATGTACATACATAAAGTTTAAAATAGCAATAATATTAATAATAAAATTAGTAATGAAACCACTATAAACACGAAGTTTGTGGAAACATAATGAAGTATAAGTAGATAGTATCATAGATAATACTCGTATGAATGATCTTTGCTTATACTTTGCAGCTGAGTTGCTGATTTAAAACGGTTATAGGTTCTTTTCTGCCATCTGACTCTCTCTCTTTACAAAACCCCTTGCTAAATATGGTATGGTAGAACTTTTTAATATTTAGTAGCTGTCCGACCACAAATATTTACGAAGTTTCTTCTGGTTTTACCAAAAGATATACGAGGAGAAGATTGAGAATAAAGAGGATGTTCAGTGGTATCAGACAAGGCAACTTTAGCTAACTGTTTGCTAGAATTGAAGTGCCTATTGACAATAATGTCAAAGCTACACCGTTAGCCTTACTTACAGTCTTCAGTGTTGTATGTAATGTGACAAAGTCTTTCTTGAAAAGTCCAGGGAAGAACAAGAGCTAACAATGAAGAAGAATGGGCAGAATACATCAATTAATAAATTATAAGAGAAGAATTCCATATTAGTTTGTTCATACATTGAAACAGTATTATTTACTAGATTACGTTTTGAACACAACTCTTTAGTGTTCATAATCATTTCATCAATTGTAATCACACTACTTCAAAACTTGAGTTTCATAGTTTTCTTTGTTCTCTCCTATTTGTCGTCGTTGGAGTTGTAGAATTTTCCAGATGTCTAGATGGGCAGGTGTTGAATAATTCCTATTACACGTACTTGCAGTTGATTCGATAAACAAAGCTTCTGTTATCAATCTCTCCCTTCACCCTGTTACATTAGATTTTAAAACTGTCATCTTATCCTATCCTATTTCATGGCAGTGTTGTGTGTAATTGCGAATGAGTCCACAGGATTGTTCTCTTTACCGACAAAGCTAGTTTTTTAATTGAGTTTGTGGGTGGTTTGAATGTCAGCCACTTTTATTTCTGCCTTGTTAAGAATTCTGCGTAAGGTTTTCGAGGTTCCTTTCTTGTGTAGAATTACTACTGATGATTTAGATTCCTTATTGTTGATGCTGTCATTATCCTATGCATGTTTGACGTGCATGTTGTCATTAATATTACTATTGTTATTATCATCTTCGTTATTATTATTATCACTATCACTACTATCATTATTTATTTTATTTTTTACATTTCCCTACATACTTTCTGACTAATTCTTCAGGGTAATTATTAAGTTTTAAAGCTTCTCTTATATGTATCACTTCCTGTCTTAGATTTTCCTTGGTACTACTTAGCTTTTGTGCTTTATTACTTAAAAATTTCACTACTCCTATCGTCACTGATATAGGATGGGATGATCGGAAGTCTGTTTGAATGTGTGGGTTTCCTTTAAACACTAGTGTTTAACTTCACATCTTCTTTCCTTTTTACGCTGCAATGTAACATTGGAAGTTTCCCTTCCTGACTTTCCAATTCGCAAGTGAATTGAATTGCCTCTATATCCTGTGTTCTAAGTACAGTGAATGTGTCATCTATATACCTCCACCATACTTTTGGTGTGGGGTCGAACGTCTCAATCGCTAACCTCTCCCACTTATCCATGAATATATCTGCCAAAACCGGGCATATTGGTGACCCCATGGCAACTCCTTCAGTTTTTTTGTATATTTTCCCCTGGAATTTAAATAGTGTGGAAGTCAGGCATAGCTGCACTGCTAGTAACATGTCGTCGAGTGGCACATTCATCCTAAGTTCGAATTCTAGGTCAGAAATGAGTTCGTTTCTGACTGCCTGTATAGCCACATTTGTTTATCGAATCAACTGCAAGCATGTGTAATAGAAATGATTCAACACCTGTCCACGCAGATATCTGGAAAATTCTACTACCCCAACAACAAATAGGAGAGAACAAAGAGAACTATATAACTCAGGTTTGGAAGTCGTGTGATTATAATTAATGAAATGATTATGAACAATAAAGAATTGTGTTCGAAACTTCGTCATCCAGCAAATAGTAATACTGTTTCACTGTGTGATACATTTAATAAACAAACAGTCCCCAAGTTTTACACATATATTAATTGGAGACTTTTGATGATATAATTCGAAATCTTTCTCAGTGGAGGAGATACACTCACTCTCTGTGTTCTCTAATGTTCTTGAAACTCTCATATTTCCTCATTTTACTACACTTATCCTCTCTATTTCTGATCATTATAGTCCTTTAGATTTTCTCTCCTTTTCTCTACTACCAGAAGGGAGGAAAATTGAACTCCTGCACTTCTACTATTTTGAAACTTACTCAGATTCAACTCACTTGTGATTATAATGGATTGACTAAAATAGATGCTCAAAATGCATTCAACCATCACCTGAAATTGTTATTTTTAAATATATATATATATGTATACATAAATATAACCATTGTCTTTTCATGACATAAATGTTTTCCCCATAATATCGCGTACGCATAATTCATCTCCATTAATGTCCTCGTGAATTTTGCCCTCTCACTAAATTAATTTTATCCATTATTATTACTACTATTATTATTGTTATTATCATTATTATTATCATCGTCATTATCATCTCACTCAATAGACAGGAAGATAATTCCTTTCAATGACCTCAATAAAACTCTGTAAAAAAGACTCTTTCTATTCTATTTTCATTTTTTTCAAAAACAAGATTGAAAAAAACAAAACAATCAAATTGTTTTACAAACTTATATATATTTAGCCTCTAAACACCATGATAGCAGAGAAATAAACGAATAACAAAAAAAATAATAAAACAATAGCAAGTATCATTAGTTTAAAAAAAGCGCGCGAACAAGAAAACAAGCAAACAGACAAACAAACAAATGTATGAACAATTGAACATTTAATCTCAGAATGTATTAAAGTTCAGTTTTTCATTATTATTAACTATATTAATAATAATAATAGGTGAGTTCAACTTTTAATTTTACTCTTTATTGTTTTTGAAATTGAGTTCAGCGGGTCATTTATAATCTCAGAAAGTATTTCTAAAAAATAATTCTTTTTTAAAATGCATATTTTAGTAAACTATTATTACATATCACTCATCTCGTAAGGCCCGAGTGAAAAATAGGGCTTTAATAGCACAAGGCAATTTCATATTGTCCTCTGCAGGAATTCTTTTTAGTCGGCTCGACGATTATTCACAAACTTCATAGATTTCGTTCCCTTGATAAGTCTTGATAAAGAAAGGAAGACGAAATTTGCAGTATAAAATGATATCACCGTTCTACTTCAAAGGTTCTCATCAGCTGCATACCCCTACCTGAAATTACAATGGTTATTTAGATGATAATAACATACTTAGATGTTTAAGCGGTAGTAGAGACGAAATACTATAAAATCGACGCATCCAAAATGTAAGCATTACAATTTTTCCTTTAAGTTTTCATCATCAATTTATAAGCTTTCAAAGTAGAAAAGAGCGGGCAGGGGTAAGCCAGAAAACATTAAAAATTAACAAAACAGTGTAACTAGACATATTGTTGATACCGGACATCTCGTAGACTTATGCATACAGAAAGAGTGTGATTAACCTCTCACTACCTTGGTAACTGAATTTTTATTTTGATTACATTAATTAGTCATCAGATTTAGTGATCTCAACTCACTGAACAAGGCTCAATCTTATAAACATTAACCGCTTTTGTTTTTTGAGTTTCTATGTGAACCTCCAAGCTAACACTGTTTTGTTAATTTTTTCTGTTTTCAGTCTTGCCCCTACCCCTTCTTTTCAACTTTAAAAGTGTATAAATTGATGATGAAAACTTAAACTAAAAATTGTAATTCTTACATTTTGGATGCGTCAGTTTTATAGTATTTCCTTCTTCTCTACTTCCACTTGAACATTAGAGTATGTAATTATCATCTATATAACCATTTTAATTTCAGGTAGGGGTATGCAGCTGATGAGAACCTGTGAAATATAATGATATCATTTTATACTGCAAATTTCGTCTTCCTTTCTTTGTAGAAGATTTTTCAAAAACTTTCATTGCCTCCTCACACAATCACCACTTAGATCACCCTTGGATCCATACCCGACTCGTTGTTTCCCATCTAGCTTTTACTCGATGACCTATTTTAGTTGAATGATGTCACTAAAATGTCTCCCTAGCGTGTGACAAATCTATCTCCATTCCTTCCTGCACATTTTTTGGGCAATAGGTCATTGGTTGTTTCATTGTTAGAGTTCCATGCTCTTTATTCATCTAATTTTTAGGGTTTCATTAAAAGTATGAATAACAAATGGCCTAAAATACTCACTGTGCTCTAAATTCAAAGTCATTTTGACTCATATTAATAAATAGAAGACCAGCAGTTCAGCGAAGTGTGTCTTTTCGGAGAATTCATTTACGTATCTGTACAATCGCAAATATATGTGGTTGTTCTGTATGAGTGCGCACATTAAATTTTTCAAACGAAAACACAATTATTAAGTTTTTGGTGGAGTTACATATTACAAAACAGGTTTAGATGAATTGGATGTTGATATAAGAGTGTAGTAACAAAAGTGATGAATTGTCACAAACGACTGTTAAAGGATAATTTGATGAAAGAGTTGTGCTCAGCGTGTACATGGAAACAAAAAATCATACGAAACTACGTAAGAGTTTTAAGTAGTTAGGAAAATAAGCATACAAGCGAAATTTAAGTCAAATCAACAGAGTTTTTACCATGATAGTAGAAGTACTTGAATAATTTTCTTTTGTATGCATAGCTCTCGTTCTTCGAACTGAATAGCTAGGGCCTCTGCAATGCAAAGAAGACATAAGCGTATTGTCTTTGGCAGTTTGTTCTTCACTTCGTAGATTACTTGGAAGGAAACCCTTGTTGAGATGGAATGATCTGGAGTAGTGACGAGATGTTCGATTATTGCACTCCTTATATGGCCACCACTTCCTTCCTGCAGCCATGCTGCATAGTGTTCTTTGACCCTTTCTTGACAGGCTGCACGTCGAACGACCGGTGTACCTGGCTACACAGCAATGGGTGAACTGATATATACACACATAGAAGTGGTCAGGTGCGAGATCTTGTCTTTTGGGCTTCTGTAGATCAGCGAGCGACTCGAGGAATCTGCTCTCAATGTTGCTGCAATGAAAGATCTTCTCAAAGAAGTGGAAATTCTCCTCCTAAGGACATCACTGAGTGAGTCATCTTTGAAGCCGAAGTTCATATAAAGTATCTTTTTTGGCACGGATGGTGTCTATTGCTTTTGCATTTTCTGTTTGACGTTTTCGTCCGTGAATCTTGGTGGATAACTGTTTTGTATGAAGATTTCTGTCAGGAAAAAAACGAAAAAGAACAAAGTAGTTTAATGTAATAGTGTCAATTTTAATTATTAATAATATGTGAACTTTTCCCCCTTTTTATTGTCCCTAAGATGAAAAATAATCCTCTATTGTTCAGATTTTGACAAAAAGATTTAAAGAATTAAAAGGCAAATAATTATAATATAATTATATAAACGTTATGTAGATGATACACTGATTATTCGTAATAATAGTAAATCTATTGAAAACTTTATTACTCTATTTAATCATATTCATCTAAATATCCGAGTGACTTCCGAACTCGAATCGAATAACAAACTCGGTTTCCTGGATATTACAATGACCAAGAGAGATGATGGAACGATTCAGCAATTCATTTTTCGTAAACAGACTTGTAGTGGACAATATCTTCATTTCACCAGTTCTGTTCTTATCAAGTATAAACGTTCCGTAGTATGAAATGTTTGTTCTCAAGGGCCTGAAAAATATGCACGAGTGACACAATGATGGATAAGCTTCGACGTATGCATTCAGTTTTATTAGCTAATGGTTATCTAGGAAATTTATTTTATCAATTGTCACAGTAAGGGTAGACCACATCTTGAAAAGACAACTTCTGTACCAGAGAAAGCTTTATTTATTAACCTACCGTTCAAGGGTGACCAGTCATCAAACGCTCATTCTACGCTGCATCTCCTCCCCTCACATACCAAACATCTTCGATCCCTGTAAATACGATTAAAAGACGAAATTCTGTGTACTCTACATCAAACTGTATCTACATGTTCACCTACAGTTACGGTGACACTAATATTGGTAGAACTAAAAGAATGTTCCAATGTTGTGGCCGTAAAGAACATGTTCCAAAATGGTTATTAAGACACATAGAAACCCTTAATGCAATTAGTCTGAATAGAAATCCATTGTCATCATCCATTGCAAAGCACTTCTTAATGTCAGGTCACAAAATCAATATTAATGACTACTTCATAATTATTTCATCGCACAACTGTAATTTGAGGTTGGTTATTGAAGGTGATGGAAGCACTTTTGTGGATTATTCACATACATCATAAACTATGTGTACGACAAAAACAAACAATAGACTTCAACCTCCCTTCGCCTACCATGAACTCACTACTTGACCTATTTAAATAATATTTGTCATTAGTATGTACTTTTGTTTTATATAACTGAGTAATTGTCATGCATTTTCTTTTATTATTGTGAAGTTGTAAAGCGGTTGTAAAGAAACTACTAAATGGCGATATCATCTCTCGAAATTTGTCTTCTAAATGCTTCATTCAAATTTATCAAAGGGACTAATTTAAAAAAAAATAATTATACTACTTAAAATATTAAGGTGAATTAATGATTAAGTTTCAATAAAAAAAATTCTATCAAAAATTAAGAAAATATAAATATTACTCTCTCGTTCATCATCGATTGACACCAACATTAAAGATCTTGGAGTGACCGATGCAGTTTACCACCGAAGGTAAAAAGTGAGTCTGCGTTGGTAACATTAATTGACAGTAAGTACGGTGGCTTGCTTAAATCTCTGAGTTACCTGAATTTTCTATTAGTCTAAATGCATCGTATTTTCAATACAGTTTATACCCATGTACATTTTCAAATAGTTTTCTACCTAAAGCTGTGAAGGTTATGAAGGAAGTAGAGTCAAGATATTGTGGATTACCTCGCCCAGATTACTGGCTTGCTAGTTCTCTAGCCGGTCCCAAGCCCGGATAAAGAGGGAGGGTTGGGGCGTGGTGCTAGCAACTCCACCCCCAAAAGTTAACCAAATTGCTACAAAAACTTCAACGCACAAACATATTAAAAATTCTAAAAATACAAACAATAACCTTATTTTTCGCTGGAATCGGGGAAGTGAAATGACGCAGGGTGGTGAAAGCCTTCGGGAAACCAGTCAACCGATGTGCCTCCTTTCGATGAAAGCAAAAATAAGGATGGGGACATGGAATATTCGTGCAATCTACGATACTGGAAAGGCTGCTCAGGTAGCCGCAGAAATGAGAAGATATGAAATAGAAGTGTTGGGAATCTGCGAGAGCAGATGGAACGGATGTAGAAGGAGCCAACTACCCACTGGAGAAACAGTAATCTATTCCGGTCACCCGGAGGACAATCACGAGCACACCGAGGGAGTAGCCACCATGATGTCACCAACAGCAGCCAAAGCTCTCATGCAGTGGGAACCAGTCTCCTCCAGGATAATGACAGTTAGGTTATGCAGGAGAAAGTGGAGATGGATTGGACACTCGCTGAGGAGGCCGCTAGCTGACATCGCGCGTCAGGCCATAGCTCGAGTGGAACCCGAAAGGGACGTCCAACGGTGACATGGAGGAGATCGTATGAAGAGGAGCTGAAACAGTATGGACTAACATGGATGCAAGTGAAAAGTACAGCAGAGGACAGAAGCAAGTGAAGACGTGTAGTTGAAGCCCTATGTTGCACTAGGAACCTAAGGGAACAATAATAATAAATAATAACTGCAGCATACTTCGGATGGGACAGTATTGCTACAGTTGGTAAGTCCTAAATTACTTTTCAGTATGTGATATCGGTAGCCCAAATTTAGCAGGCCGACCATTGATATCAGGTGTGCGTCGACAGAAGATAAAATCCCGAAATATGTGGATGATTGGCGAGAGTCCTAACCACTGTGTCCCCGACTCACTTAAAGATTCTACACTAGGAAGCACTCCTGAAATCCTGCATTGTATAAAAACGCATTGCCATAATATTGTTATTAAGGTTATATATATTGAACTGATTGCAGCTGGAATTCACAGATCTTTGATTCCCAGTCCAGCGGCTAAATGATTACTGCATTCACATCGTAATATTAATGTCACAAGTTTAGTCCTTGGAGTAGTCATAAGTGTGTGAAGCTGAAGAGTTCCACACTAGGATGAGAAAGAAGTTAAGCGTTTCTTGGTCATTCGACTACCTCTTATTTGATGTTGGTTTGTATCGTAATCTGTAGGGGAAATTGTTCAAAATTTCCACAAATTAAAAGTCTGCATTTCTGTTCTTAAATAGTTAGAGGTGATTAGTAGGAAGCCTTCGACTTAGATTTCGAACTTGTTGACACCAGTCAGCGAGGTGTATCTGCAATCTGGAAGGAACTCATTTCCTCTTTTCTGAGCTTCAAACTAGCATCATCCAGTGAGGTAGTCAGCAACGTTACCACTGAGTTATTCAGGCTCACGATTAACCTCCTCCAGGATTGTAGTGGGTACTTTAATCGCACACGAGCCGGCAATAAATGTCATTCGTCTATTCCGTCGGATGAAGCAGATTAAATTCCACTAGTCAAGTTTGCAATATGGCCACCATTCTAAATGGGTCGAAATCACGATTCACTCTGAATTAATTTTTGATGTTTGGAGATAACCGGCAGGAAGACCTGGGCGTAGGTTCTGTACTTGTTGTCACTCGTTAAAAGTCTAGATATCTTTCTAAAGTTCATAATATCTTTAATATGATGTCAGTGATCATACAACTGAAACAAGACCTTAAACCACAAAAAGAAAAGTATTACAAACAATAACGTGTGGGAAAATTTTGATCCGATTTTCGTATGTATCTACACATGTATTGTAGTCACTTGAAAATTCAAAATAGTAAACGTAGTGTCGCCGACATAAATGTCGTGCTCTTAGACGCTTAGTAGAACAATTATGAATAAAAGTACTGACTGTTGGATATTTAAAGACATTCTAAACAAAATTTAACTCACAGGATTGTTTCTGTAACTGTATACGCTATAATAAACCGATTACATTGCAGCCATTAAATATCAAACAATAAATGATGTTCAATTCAATTCAAATTTTTTCGTCGATCGATTGGACCGAAGTTGGTACATGTTGGTACATCCAGATGACGAGTGTCAAATGGGACGAAATGCGCATCATGGATTCCACTACTAGTCAACATCCACCAATTAACTTCGAATTACATGCCCAGAAATTTTCGAATCATCTGCACAAGAAGCCGACAGGCATGTCAACCTGAGACCAAGCACTTCGGTCCAATCAATCGACGGTAAAATCTAAAATTGAATTACTTTATATTAAAGCCTGTGATGAAAATGTTGTCTACAAAAGCAATGAAATCTTTGCAATTAAATCAACTGACTTAGAGAACACAACCATATTGAAATAGTTACAGGATTTCATCATGAGCTGACATCAGTTAGAGAACCATTGGAAAACCTGGGAGTACTGGACAGCTGTTTCGTCCTAGTTTGGGACTCTTCAGCAGTACGCACCCACCGGGATTCGAACCCAGGACCTTCTGGTTACAAGGCGAGCTCGTATACCATTAAGCCACTGGGACCCGATCCAATGGTCCATGAATTCTAACTTCTGCCAATTCACGACATAGCGCGACCCCTAGCCAATGTCTTCGGCGAGTATTTGTCCTCACGCCCGACCTGCTGCACCCTACTGGTCACGACTTCTCACTAGAACCCCAGGTGACTACCCACCTGAATAGGGCAAGTCGCTAGTGAGCATCTCATTGATTTTCAAGTGTTGGTTTGTAGGGATTTGATTGGTTACAGGATTTCATCATGAGCTGACATCAGTTAGAGAACCATTGGAAAACCTGGGAGTACTGGACAGCTGTTTCGTCCTAGTTTGGGACTCTTCAGCAGTACGCACCCACCGGGATAGCTGACTTCATTAAACTTTTCAGAGTTACTGTTAACTCAATATAATCTCTTAAAAAAAAAAATTCATATAAAGAATTTAAAGTAGTTACTCTTTAAGAAGAAATGGAGGTGGATTGGCCATACTCTGAGGAAACCATCAGGTGACATCACTAAACCAGCCATTGCTCGAGTGGAAACCGAGAGGGAAGCGGCGAGTTGGTCGTCAGTGCAAGGGTGACTTGGAGGAGGTCATGTGAAGACGTGATGAAAACATGTGGGCAGACTTGGAGCCAGGTGGAGACTATCAGAGAACCAAACGCAATAGAGACGCGCGGCTGAAGCCATATGTTCCTCTAGGAATTAAAGGAAACAATAATAATAACAATACCCTTTAAGAAGTTGTAAAACTTACATGTGGGATATGAACTGACTGACTGAATTTATAAAGTATAGTACACAAAGGTTACTAAAAATAGCCATATAGAGGAAGCATAATGGAGGAAAATATACAGGAGAAAGAATAATTCCATAAAGAATCATGAGGCGTCAATGAATATGGTGGATCATAAACAGTGAGTGAATCTGTGTCACTGAGAACGGTTTCCAGCCACTTCATCAACAGTTTCCATCCACTGGTTCTTCACGTCTCGAGAACCACCCTCAGGCAGTCTAAACTACGGGGACTGACTGGCTGAAACCAACAGTCAAATATTCTATGGATTGATACCAAGTTTTGACTGGACCATCACGAACTCTCCAATGTTGGCTAACATTGGTCGACGAGGAAACTTATGGCTTAGCCTAAGTAACATGTGCCTTAGCTATCTAAACCATTGTAGCTTCAAGATCTCATCGATTAATTTGGTCTTTTTATCTAACAGTATAGGCTTAACTCCAGTACTAATCACCATATTACTGCATCTAATGAGTAAGATAGAACTCAAGCATCTGTGGTCGATAACAACTTGATTTTTCAAATCTTCTAATTTCATTGTCTATTTCTCACAAGACGGCGAGACATGTTTCATGGTACACACATCTTTTGCACGATGAATGGATATCATCTCCACACTAGAGATGACGTCGTTTGGGAAATATTCTGTTCTAGTCTATGAGTCTTTAGTTATTATTTTTTATTCCTTCAAGTTCCCAGTGGGACATAGGACGCTTCACGCTACAGGCTTGAAGTTTCTGTAGCAGTGTTTATTTTTACTGGATGGAGTTGCTAGCCTCACGCCGAACCTTTCCTCTTTACCAGCTTTATTTCTGGCTTAGCGAGGTAAAGGAGTGCGTCTGCCGCTGGGGATCTTACCCCGCACCACATGCACAGTCGGCGAGCGCCCTAACCGCTGTGCCACCAACGCACACATGAGTCTTCAGTGGCGCATACTTACAAACTCATGAATTATAGATTTTATTTCTGTTTAACACTGCATCATGCCCTTGATATAACTTCATTACTATTCACTATCTGACACAGGTATGGACTTTAATTATATTAACTTTAGATTACTTGGAGAGTTGATCATCGTAGAACTAAGTATTCATCAGAGCTAACAGTCATGAACACTTAACTTCCTGGATAGGAGTAGATTACTTTCCTGTACTTTTTGTTTTATGCTTTTCATAGTTTCTCATTGAACGTCAATCTGCTATGCGAAAATCACTAAGGAATCAATATATATTCATATACATATCTTCTGAGGAGAAGGGAAGTGTACTACATCGTCCAAATAACCTGCCTATTAATATTTGCATTCATTGTAATTATTATTGTCGAAAAGATAGTGGAACTAACAAAAAAATACTTAGGATTGACGGTTAACAACATTGTGTGTTGAGAACCAATAAAGAATCATTCAATGGAGAAAGAGAGAGGCAAAGAGACAGAAAATTACAGAATCTACTCAGATTTTAAGGCGTGCAACATTTTCTTAAGTGGAGTGAGTACAGTAGTCCAACTTAGTCTTATTTACTATTGGAATTTAATTCTTAAGAACTAGAGTAGAATAGCATAATGGTGGAATGGTCAGTTAGTCCCATTCTAATCACTTCTATTGGTAATATTTGTTAACTTCTGAGAAGTATGTCTACAGTCGTCTCTTTTATGCCTCATAGACTAAACAACACTTTAGAAGGTAAGACATCATTCTATGAAAAGTACAGTCAACACATCTTAAAATACATCAGAGTAAGGATAAGTACGCAACTGGGACCTGTGTTTAAGTGCTGGAAAATACATCATTTCTAAACACCTGGATATCATTGTTACACCCTTAAGCTAAGTTAAATTTGACTGTCAAACTTAGATTTAGTTGTTTAAGACTGTTTACGCCTTTTTCTTGTGACTCGATATGGGGATATTTCGTTCATTGAAGAACTGCGAAGATCCTATGATAGTGAAGGAATTGAACAAATTCCTGCGTTTTTCTGTCAAGCTTGCTGAAGTTAACACGGAGCTTAATTTTCCGAAGCGATGCATCCATAAGCTTAAGTATCCAAAACAGTATTGGAAGAATCTCCGCCGGAATCATATTCAAAAGGTGATACCATAAATCACACCGATACCATCCGCTCATGCCTACACGAACTCGAGCGAAAAATATCATAAAGAACCCATACTTTATATGAACAATCTGATGATGAACGACAAACGTTTCAGGATTATGTATCCAATGTCATACGAAAACGTTGCAGTGATACTACTTCACCACTAATAAAAGGTCTGAAACAATCTGAAACTGTTTCATCGTTTCCCCAGAATCCTGGGAAATATGCCCTTAATTTTCCGAATTTTCCTCTTACTCCTATTCAAATCTAAGTCATATTGTAACAACAGAAGACAAAGGCCAGGGAACAGATCGTTTAGTTAATGAAGTAAAAGCATATTTACATATTTTTCATGTACATTATTATAGTTTAGTTAAGCGAACAAACACAGTCTTTTGATTGGTTGTTTCTCACAGAAAGTTAACCTTGCATCTCTTTGTGGCTGTGTCAGATCATCCATATGCTAACTGTATCCGCCTACGCAAAGCCTTTGTTCTCATCATTTTCTCACCACCAATATTGGGGACATAAACATTGACGTCAATTACTGTCTACCAACTTTGGCTAGCAGCCAGCGCTCACCACAGACCTACTTAAATAATAGTGTTCATTAGTATGTACTTTTGTTTTATATAACTGAGTAATTGTCATGCATTGTATTTTATTACTGTTATATGAGATGTAATCTCACGAAATTTGTCTTCTAAATGCCTTATTCACATTACACTAAGCCAGAACTCTGAGGTCAAAAACAGTTTGCACGATCTCTTTCGTTACCATGGTCTCGACTCCACTATGTAATTCACACAACAACTTTGTTATCCTTCTTTATTCCATGTTCGCATTTCCGTTATATTTTATTTCACTTTATGTTATCATATTCTAACATTTTATCTAGTCCACTACTGTGACAACATTTGACTAATCCTATGTCTCCATCATACTATTATATTCACATGTTCACATTTCCGAATGTATTTTACTTTCCGCTCATCCATTTCACACATGCTTTTTATTGAACTTTACGTTGACCTCCATATATCTAGTTAGTTATTCTTTCATATATCTGATCAGTTACCACTCACAGTCCTATACACTAATATGATTGTAGCACTTCAGTATTTCCAATCACTGTAAAACTTCAACACTCACACACATACGCAAGAAAACTGATTGTTACACTCTTATGTAATTCACATACACATCATTGTCCAGCTTTGAAAATGAAATCGTTGCAGAGAGAATTTTCTTCGCTGAATTCTTTGTTTTTATATCTGAATGCGGATTAATAAGTTAGCTGTTATTTTGTCTTTATTATTTTGTTTTATTCCTTGACGTTCCCAGTGGAACATAGGACACTTCAAGCTGGAAGCCTGAAGTTTCGATAGCAGTGGTGTTTATTTTCAAGGGATAAGGTTGGTAACCTCAGGCTCAACCTTCCCTCTTTACCAGGCTTATAACTGGTTTGGCATGGTAAAGAAGTGCGTCTCTGGCCGGGGATCGAACCCCAGACCTCATGAGGTGTGGTTGGCGACCATTCTACTGCTCTACCACAGACACATTAGTTTATCTATTGATTAGACGTATTTGCTGAAAATATCTTTTTCCTCCTGTAGAATCTCCAATGTCTAACAATACCTTATATACGTTAAAACAGTCATTAGTAGATTCATTTATGAACTATTATTTATGTATATGTATAATATGTCGATTGAAACAAAATGTCGTAACAAACTGCCTGTTAAATTCAATCCTCTCATCTGTTCTTTTTTTTAAAAAAAGAATTTTATATTTCCGCTTCACTGAGTGTTTAACATTGTTCGTTATTCAGGAAGTTATTGAATGAGATATCGAACACACATAATACAACAGAATTCTCTCACAAGTTATTTTTAAGCAATCTAACATTGGAGAGAGGGGGAAAAAGTTTTGTTTTTCTTTGCAAAAGAACATTATCTCATTTTATCAGATTTCACAAAATAGGCTTATTGTAGAGGAAACATATTGCATCATTGTGATAAAATGTACTCCCACTATATAGTATTCGATAAAGCATACTTGAGATGAAGTAATCAACACTTCCAGTCATTGAGTTAATATGAAGTTTGTACTGAACATGTCGTTTAGTAAGACAGTAAAAGTAGTGCATTTAAGGCATCCAACATAAAGGATGCAACCTAATTAGAATTTAGCTCGATAAAGAAGGACAAATCCTGTTAAGATTTACTGTTTCTTTGTACGAGTTGATCACGGATTGATATCATTTAGAGATCTTTTGAAAACCAGGGAGTACTCTCAGACAGCTACTTCATCCCAGTTTTTTCTAGGAATCATCGGCACTATGCACCCACCAACAGTGTTCGAACTCAAGATCTTCCGGTTACAAGGAAAGCTGGCTCGTATACCATTCAGACACTCGGACCCGATTCAATGGTCATCTCATGAATTCTAACTTCTACCAGTCCATGATTTAGCGCGACCACCAACCAGCGTCGTCGGTGGGACATCTATCTTCACACACTTGACTGGATGGACCTCAGTGGTCATAACTTCTCACTAGAACTCCAGGAAACTCCGTCCAGTAGCAAGTCACTAGTGGGTGCGTGCTGCCGATGATTCCCAAATTAGGATGAAACAGCTGTCTGGCATACTCCGTGGTTTTCAGTGGTTCTTTAACTGATATCAATCCGTCATCAACTCGTAAAAACAAACTAACTCTTAAAAACCAACTATAGAAATTTATTACTTCTGTTAAACTCAGCTAATGGCATGCGTATCATAGTACTGAATCACACGACACATGTTATTATTATTATTATTATCCCTTAATGTTCTAAATGGAACACGTGGCTTCAGTAACACCTCTCCATATCACTGTGTCGTCTGCAGCCATTTTATCTGCCTCTATCATTACCCATAAGCTTTCATTTTCTCCTCACCTACTCTCCTCCATGTTACCGACAGATCCACACCAAAGTCGTCACTTCCGTTTCGGGTTCCACTTGAGCACCTGGTGCATCACACCAATTAACTGTCTCCTTAGCTTAAATTTTAATCCATTCCTTTCGTATATCTCTCGAGTGACAGTTTCATTGGTAGGTTGTCATAGTTCACCGCTACCTATACTTCTTTCTGGCTATCTGATATTGAAGATTCAGAGAAGCCAGCTGTTGATGAAAGTCTGAATCAGCCTGTTGAGAATGCATACAAAAGTAATGACCCAACACTAGGCTTGAGAAGATAGACGGACTGACCATCATGTTTTTGTATTTTTCGAATTAATATTCCATAGGGCCAAAAGATATGATAGTGAAGAAAGAGGCATTTTTCCACCAATGTAATCGAGTAAGAGAATTGTGAGTAAACTATGCTTATTAAATATTGATTTTCATATATTTGGTTCCCTTGATAAATTTCGATGAAGAAAGAAAGACCAGATTTGCAGTTTAAAATGATATCATCATTCTATTTCACAGATTCTCATCAGCTGTAATCCACTACCTGAACTACAATGGTTATACATAATAACATTTCATACTTCAATGTTTGAAAGGTAATAGTGAAAACATTATTAGACGAACGGATCCAGAATATAAATATTATATTTATTTTTAGTTTTAGTTACCATCAATTTATTCACTATCAAACTATGAAAAAAGACAGGTAAAAGAAGACAAAACAGAAAAATCTAATAAACAGTGTTAGTTTGTACGTAAACATGGCGACTCAAGAAGGTTAAAGTTCATCTAATTGAAAACTTGCTTAGTGAGCTGAGCTCACTAGTATGTATGACTAGTCAATGTAATGGAAGCAATACGGTTACCAAGGGAGTGAGAGATTGACAACGCTCTCGTTCTGTGTGCATATTTTGGTCTGAGACGTTTGATTGCGATTGCTTCAGCAAATCGCAGTAGATTCGCTGTCCTTTGTATGTTTATTATTGTGAAGGATTTGGAAATCTCGACAAAATGACCCGTATCCACAAGGTGTCTGATAACTGCAATTTGTAAATATCTGCTTCCTTTTAAGCAAAAGTTTCTTGGAATGTGCTCTGAAAACCTTCTTTCTGTCCTTCCAATGTACCTGCTACCACAGGTGCACGTAAATTTATAAATGCAGTTGGAGGTAACATCAGTAGGGTAGCTATCCAGTTTCGATTGGCTTATAAATCATGTAGTGCTGTATAGTGTCACCAGCTTGGCTGCAGGGGAAGCATCTCTTTATTTCTCCTTTCTTCCTCTTGTCAACTTTTAATGATACTGCTTCTCTTTTGTATGGGAGGCATATGAACACTTTCTTCTTTCAAACTGTTGGATACTTTTCTTCCTCACCTCTTTCTTTGCTGTACTTTAGGATAAATCTTTTTGGATACCCGTTTTCCTTAAGGCATTTTTCAACAAAGCTTAATTCTTCTTCTACCTTGTTAGGCGAGCATAACTTCCTGGGCCTGTCATACAGTGTCCACACTAATCCCCGCTTATGGCTTATAAGGCAGAAGCATAATTTGACAGTACATAAACTGATGGAAACTTAAATTAAAAATAATTGTAATACTTATATTCCGGATCCGTTCATCTTATAATGTTGTCTCTATTACCTTCCAAACTTTGAAGTATGAAATGTTATTATTTGTAACCATTGTAATTTCAGGTTGTTTGCAGTTAGCCGATGAGGAGAACCTGTGAAATAGAATGATGGTATCACTTTATACTGCAAATCTGGTCTTTCTTTCTCTATCGAAATATCGAATTATATTTAACCACCTTAGTATGATAATGGTCAATCGGTCGTGGAAATTTGAACTTCATATGGATGATTTTGATGATTCGTTCTGTGAGTTGGATAGTTAGTTTGTGAAACTTCTGTCACTTGTCAAGACAACATCTTCAGTAATAACCTCACTGGTAGCTAGTTTATGGCGTAACACAAAAGCCCTGCGTTTGGTTTATATTACGTTTATGGATGTGTCATGCTAAAGGGTCTCATACTGGGATGAAATACTTCTCTGACTGAAGTCACTTCTTCCCGAAACTTATTTTGATATTTCGTATGAGATTTACAGTGGCCATTAAAGTTGGAAACATCAGAAAGTAGATAAAGTCTTTCTAACCAATCCACAAAGATGGATATCCAGATTATTCTCAAATGAAAACTTGCACATTAATAATGCCTCCACTAATTGTACCTAAAAATATAAAAAGAAGAAAGGATTCACTAAAATTTCTGGGACTATAAAATTAGGTAACGTCAGCTGGGATCTAAGAAATAATGAAACAACTAATGAGACTTTAAGTATTCAAAAAGGATGGATTGAGAGCAATTCTCTGTGTAAATAAGAAAAGTTTTCCAATTTCACCTTGAGAAAAACAAACAGAAGCATTCGTTTCCGTTGCCACAATATAATTTAAGTGTATTATAGATGATTTCAATATAGCGAAAATATTCACTCAGACATCTAAAACACAAAATAACTGAGTAAAGGATATCCTTTTCGACAATTTCCTCTTCTGGCTCTACGGTTATATATATGTTTATATACAGAAAATATCTTAGAATAGTAGTCAATAACAATATTAATGTTTTTTAAACAAGATCGATTTGTACAGTAAGATCAATGGAATTACAGTTCACTAAAGATGCTTAAATTATAATCATAATAAAAATATAATAGCAAACAGAATATCAACTAAAATCAAGGAAATTTCTACAAGGTAAGGACATTATCTGAACTAGCTTCTTTTGGACGCATAAATTAAGCTTCTTAATGTGGATCCCAACGGCCAGCCTCAACAATATTTAGTAATCGAACTCTTAAGATGAAGTTAAGATTTGTTGGTATGCAGTAAATGACTCTGAAAGCTGCCTGGTTAACATCAATCTTGTGTTCTGTTTGTATCCACACGATGAGACAGAATAGCACTACGAATAGGTTGCGTTTGTCCTTTACTTAACCACTAGGCAGGTTGATGTTCGGAAATCCGACAAGGACAACTCCTAATTGTACTGTCTTTGTAACTGGCTCACTCCACAGAAGCAGTTAAATTGGTAGATACACATGGAAGAGGAGAAATTAAGCAGTTTATCTTTTACTTCCGAAAGGAAAAGAGGAATAGTTTTGAAGGCGCATCCTTATTCAACAGCAAAGTATGCGCTTTTTACAACATTTCTAAGGCGTTGTGTTAGTTCAAGCTCAGTGAAGCATTTGAAGTGAAGACAACAGTAAGACAAGACTGCTACTGCCTACCGATGATGTTCCCGGCTGTAACCTATTGGATCATCCAATAGATAGTTGGGGTGAGAAGAATTGAATTTTTCGGATGCTTTTTGTTTAATGGTACACAAACTTGAAGATCAACAGTCAAAAACCAACACGTTGGCCAAAAGCGGCAGCGAAGAGAAGACTTCAAGTGAACATTGAAAAGGTAGAGGTGATGAATAAACCTAACCAGGGTAAATCAATTCCTATGTCAGATTCTTTTTGAACACACAGGTCAAGCTTCAATCATTTTACTGCAGTATCGTCAGAAAACTGAAGACTTTCGCCTACCCGGTGGCCTGCTTCTATCAGATATTTGGT
This sequence comes from Trichobilharzia szidati, assembly GCA_944472155.2. NCBI lineage: Eukaryota > Metazoa > Platyhelminthes > Trematoda > Strigeidida > Schistosomatidae > Trichobilharzia > Trichobilharzia szidati. Next base: position 109,030,120 of record OX235273.1, on the reverse strand, counting down.
AATCGACGAGTTAAAACTATCCAGTCCTCTTATTTATAGTCTTCTTGGCGTATGTTTAATAAAACTGACATAGGCCTTTCTTTCTGTTCTGTCAATCTAACTACTCACACAGATACACCTAAAAGGATAATAATACTACTACTAATAATAATAATCTACTTTATTCCAAAAACAGTACTTATAGTACAAAATGGAATTCTCAGCATTTGTCACAATATTGCATCTGATTTACTCAAAATATAAATAAAAGTAAAGCAAAATTTACCAGAGGAATTTGTCCACATTTACGATATAAAGTCAAAAATATTCGAAGTACGAATTGAGAATATTAAATACAATAATAATAATAACAGTGAGTTTGTTTCAAACGGTATTGTCGATTCAGTTTGGAAATTTTAGCATGTTATCGATTATTGGATCTAATGTTCTGTTGATATAGCAGCATGGTGAGGGGAAATACAAAATTAACAGTTACAACACAGCTTAAATGATGTTCACACATATGAGAAAATAAACAAATAAAAACAAAAAATTCAGAGGATTATAAATATAAGAAGTACAATAACAATAAAGTTTGATGTTGTGAGGATGGAGGAAAAAGGTTTATTTAGTAGTGTAAAGAAGCGTCGGTGGCATAGCGGTTAGGACGCTCGCCGACCATGCACATGGTTCGGCGTTCGATTCCCGGCCAACGCACTCCTTTGCCTCGCTAAGCCAGAAATAATGCTAGTGAAGAGGAAAGGTTGGGCATGAGGCTAGCGACCCCATCCTGTAAAATAAACACTGCTACAGAAACTTCAAGCCACTAGCTTGAGGCCCTATGTTCCACTGGGAACGTGAAGGATAAAAAAAAGTAGTGTAAAGAAGGTTAGTTAGTTAGTTCATGCCTAACACTATTTTCATCACATAAAGTAAGTGCCAAATATGGTATAGTGGAATTTTCATACTTAGACATGCGCGTAAAGTCTTCTGAAAAGACTTCTTGTTTTACCTGATGAGAAGACACAAGGTTGGAGCTGCGGGTAAAGTGAGGCATGCTCATAGTCTGACAAAACTCCTTTAGCAAATTTGTTGCATGAAATCAAATGCCTATCATTAATAACAATGTCAGCGATATGACCCAATGGGAAACCACAGTCTTCAGAGTCCTACGAACTATGACATAGTCTTTTATCAGCAATCCAGAAAAGAATAAGGGTGAACAGTGAAGAAGAAAAGGTAAAATACACGAGTTGACAAACTGTAAGAGGAGGGGTTGGGTTATGCCTTAGTGCCTTAAGTTCTTCTGAGTGTAAAACGTCAGATGAAATATTCTTTTAGAAATCGCTAAGACATGGGAAGACCAGGATAGGTCAGTAGAAAGAGTTAATCCAAGATGTTTAAATTCAGACTTGGTTTATATATCAGTATCATCAGTTTTGCAACGGTCATAGGAACCAACAACTTCATTTAATTTTCTTTCTCATCGGAAACTGAAATTAACAGTCTGAAATTTGGAAGGATTTAGTTTAGGACTATTAAACGAAGACCATTTGCTGACTCCTGACAGAAAGTTTTTTATCTTAGTACAGTCTAGCTGGGAGTTAACAGACATTGAAATAGTTAGATCATCGGCATACTTAACAAAGTTCATTTCATCAGAGTGAGGCAAGTCGTGCAAGAAGAAAGAAAACAGAAAAGGAGAAAAGACAGCACCATGAAGAACACCAGCCTCAGCAAGCAATGAAGTGGACGACTTTCCCTGACATACAGCGTAGTGCTTTCTTCCTGAGAAATAAGAATGCAGCTATTTGATAACCCAACAGTCAGTCTGAGTTTCAGCAAGCTTGATTAACACTAGGCAAGCCATCTGGACCTAGTCTTGCCTGTTTTTGTAAGTGAAATATGATTTGTGATTGTTCAAAGAAGCAGGATATTTGGAGCAGAAAGACTGGCTTTGCTACAGGATGATTCCTTTTTAAATTAGTTGTACCATACTTTATCTTATCCTCTCAATGATTTCAACGCATCAAGCTGATCGCATTCCTAAAGAATTTCAATTTCACTATCAGATGTAACAAAATAAATTATGCAACGCAAAAAATATCGTTCATGAAATACCTATATGTTAGGGAAAAAAGGAGTGAAAATAATCATAACGATAAACAAAACAAAACATTTTCTGATAAAATGACAGAATAGAATCTTTCATTTTCCCAGACTTTTGAAATTACTTAAAGATTTTAGCCCGTGGTGGCGATGTTAACTGTAAGTGAAGGCAACGATAATAACAAAAACACAAAGAAATTTTAATGATAAACAGAGAACACAAAGACGAAATTAACAATTAGGAGAAATTTATGGCCAGAAGGAAGAGCCAGCCTTCTTACATCCTTCTTGTACACGCACACAACAAGGTTTGTTTTCATTTCATAAATCATCAACGCCTCTGGTGCTTTTTAAAGAAGTTAGGGGCGAAAGAAAGGAGGGAGGCTTGGGCGAATTCAGTAAACAGTTAAGACTAATTGAAGAAAATGAGAGTTATTAAATCTATTTGAAAACACGTAAATATATAATTATGTAATCAGATAATTGGTGGAATAATTCTGCTGTCTGTTCTGTTTTCTAAAATTTTATCTCCCTTTCTGTTTCACTTATATTACGTCAATTATACTATTCAGTTAGGGCAATGAATTTGGTTAAGTTAATTTGGATTTCCCCGTTGACTGATTACTTTTGAACTCATCTACTTGATCCCTGCTGACATGCTGGCTGCTAGTACGGAAGCTTTGATGATGCTTAAACGTTAACTTACAATGATTATAGCAAAGTTGAACAAAGCAAGAACAACAACTGTACCAGAAGATAATATGAGCTCATCTTTTATTATTATTTCGAGGATTCTTCTCAACTGGTTACAACCTGAACGATAAAAAATATGAATTACATTAAAGATTTGAACATACTTTTCCACGATCACAAATAGTAACTGATAGGAAGTAAAACTAACACTGACTATTTATAGAATAATTAGACAATTAGGCTTGTAAACAAATAACAGAGTTGCGTATATATGTGTGTGTATAGAAACAAGGTTTAGCTAGTACTAGCAAAACAAAAAAGTAGATTACTTAACTAAAGAAAATGTTTTATCTAATAGCCAATAGAAAAAACAACAAGGTAGGGTGAGTCATGTTTAGATGAAAGAGTAGAGTTTTCTAAACAAGAAAAAAGGGTGACTCATAAAAGTTGTATATTTTGTTATCACCAGGGCAGTGCAAGATTCACCACTTACTCTTTCTGCGTACATAGATTTGGTTTAAGTCGTTTGATAGTAACTGCTTCAGCAAAGGGTAGCAAGCTTGATTTCTTTGGCTTGTTGGTTATTTTGAACGACTTCAGGTTGTCTACAATATGACTAGTGTCCAATAGGTGACGCGCAATTGCACTGTTTAATGCTTGCAGACCTTTCAGTTTCAGGTTCTTTAGCATGTGTTCAGAAATGCGGACAATAACCCTTCTCTCTGTTCTTCCAATGTATGCGCTTTGGCACGTACATGTAAATTGGTAGACGCATTTGGAGGTAACATGAGGTGGGTGTTTGTCCACTTTTCATTGTCTCAAACAACTAGTTGTTTGATAAACACATACAAGCTTGGCGGCTGGACATGTTCTTTTCAGGGCAGCGTTCAGTCTGCATCTTATTCTACTGGTAGTATCATCACCTTTGAATGCAAGCTGCAGAAAGATAGGCTTTTTCTCTGCTGTGCTGCTTTTCACTTTTTCAACATGACTTCTCCCATATTTGTCGATGAACTTTTGTGGGTAACTGTTGTCGCGTAGGCATTTCTTCACAATGAATAGCTCTTCCTCAATCTTTTCTTCTGAGCACAGCTTCCTTACATGATTAAATAATGTTCTCACTTATAGGGCAGAAGCTTTTGAAGTTAAGATAAACCGCCCTCCAGGTCTCTTTTCTGTATATATATATATCTTATGATTTTGCCGTCTATATCTCGTTGGATACCCAGGTCAAGAAAATGGAACTTCTCCTATTTTTCATACTCCATTGTAAACTTTTAATACTTGAGATGCATCATTAAAAGAATTACAAATAACGACAGTGTCATCGACATACCTGGTATAGAAGTTAGTCTGACTGATTGTGGATTTCAACCTTGTTTGTTCTAGACTACCCATTAAAATACCTGCCAGAATCGGACCCAGGGGGCTTCCCATTGCGACTCCGTCAATTTGGCGGTACAGAGTGTTGTTGAACTGGAACTGTACGTCTTTGATGCACATAAGTAAAAGTTGTTTGACTTCGTTCTTGGGCAGAGGAAGAAGTTCGGCATCTTGAGACATAGTAAACCTTTATATGAAAGATCTATAAAGAAAAGCGCTGACGAGTTTTATTTATCATCCTAGAATATGGTACAGATATGTGGATGATGCATTTATCATTATTAAGAAATCTGAAAAATGCCCATTAAATGTTTTTCAAAAGAATGTTTACTGAACAAAGAATATTCTTTCCGATATCTCCTTCTTCAGCAGGTTCGAGAGTTGTACACACATAATAGTGAATGAATTAGTGTTTTCAACAGCGTTAATGTTTAAATAACATCGAATTAATAATATCAACAGATTACAGTTCAACTGCATCAACATAAAAATAAACTGAATATCAGAAAAATTAAGAAAGATAATAATACAAATTCATGAATTTATAGTCTCTACTGAAGGCTGGCCAGGGTAGTAGTAGTGGCTGGACTTGCTTTTCCTGCACATGGAGCACCGATTCATTAGGGTGAATCGCGATAGCCTCTACTGCTTGGGGTATACGGTACCTCGATGTTTTAGGCGATTTATTTGCTACTCGGAAGCCTTTATATATACGACTGCTATTTAAGTGTGACGCATCTAGTAAAATAATTGCTACCCAGTGAAGGAAATTTATCCAAAGAACTTTTAATGCTGGTATACTACACGTCATCTTTTCTACACGAAAAATGGTGATTCCTTGATTGAAAGATGAAGTACCTAGACTGGCCACTTCTAATTGTATCTATCAATTCAATTGCGCTTGTGGAGCGAGTTATATTGATCTAGGAACTTGATTTTTTGTGCTCAGGAACATCTCCAAGTGTGGCTAAGTAAAGGTGTAGTAAAAACCATCAACAGTTGGATTTAGATCATCTGGTCCAAACCGGCCACAAAGCCAGCATGGAAAAATCCTTCTCTGTCATCTACCGGGTACCGAATAAATTGCCAAAAACATTGAGGTACCGCATGCTCCAAACAGCAGAGGCTATCGCGATTCGCGTGAAACAACCAGTGCTTTGTGTGCAAAAGAAGCAAGTCCAGCCACTACTACTGCCCTGGCCTTCAGCAGAAACTATAAATACATGAATTTGTATTATTATCTTTCCTAATTGCCAGTCTCATATTCAGTGTATTGTTATTATTGATTTAAGTATAAAACTTAGGCACTTTCGTAGAGCATAACTCCATTATAGATAAGATTTTATTTTGATAAATTACAGTGTTGTACCATAATATTAACTGATGACCACGTTTCGAGCACAAGTTATTTCTCATAATCATATCAAGTCAAGTTGTGTGAGTAACTTTATATCATGTATGCAACGGATTAACTCGAAAGCATCGCAAACAAGCTCATTTACATTTGTTTCCTTAGAGGTTATACAACATCAACTAGTCATTTTGCAATTGAACGATAAGGCGAATGTGACATGTAAGTTTTCAACTTAATAATCATACAGAAGGGTTCGAGCCTCGTTCGGAACACCATCACTCACTGAGGAATGCAGGTGCATCCGACTGACGAGTCCCAAATAGGACGAAATGAGCATCCTGGATTCCACACCTAGTCATCATCCACCAGTTTAATTCGAATTACATGCCCAGATATCTTTGGAACATTTGCACAAGGAGCTGACATGTCAACCTGAGACCAAGCACTTCAGTCCAACCAATCGATGGGAAAGTCTAAATTGATTTGAAGAAGGTAATTTTGCCGAAAATCTGTGTAATTAGTGACAATCAATTCTGACATCCTAACAATATTCACAGAAAATATCCATCTTGACATGAAAATAAGAACAAACATTCCAGCGAAGAGTCACGTTTATGATAATAGATGTGATCTAAATATTTTCCTAAAAGTTTTTAGTAGCAGCCATCAAGTCATCAAATTTACAACTGAAGTAGAAACCAGGCAGACAATCTCCTTTCTGGACTTTCAAACAACAAAGAAGGCTGATGAGATATTGAACAGATCTATATATATAAATATATATATATACATATGCCGCCTACGTTGAACGGCCACTTGGCAAACTTTTACAGTTGAGTACTCATAAATAGCAAGTAAAATCTGATGACATCACTTGTGACTAGGATCCGAAGAATCTGTAGCTCTGAGTCGGCAGATGAAGAGACAACTCTTTTGAGGTAACATTAATTAAAAATTAAAATTTGTTGAGCAATTGGCACTTGGTTGGTTTGCTCCAAGAGTTTATTTTTGCAAATTCCTTCTGGCCAGCTGGTCATTTGATCTTCAGTAGGGAGCCAGCGAAGGGGCCAGCTGTTGATAAATATCTACAGCTTGTTGGAAATCCTTTTCACAACATGCAGTGCAAGTTTCTAACCCATATAGAAGAGCCGGCTGACTTCACATTTATGCTGAAAATCGGAACCTTGTTCTTTACGCTGGCCGAGTACAGAAGACTTCCAAACTAGTTTCAGGGTGATGGATGCGTATCTTGCCATTCCGATCCTGACTGGCTTTGACATCTTCATCCGTTTCCCTAGCTGTGGCTGAAACGATGCTTCCACTCCGTCAGTGTGCTCGTGATTGTCACCTTGCTGATTCTCCAGCTGACAATTTCGACAGTCCACATCCATTCCAACTGCTCTCGCAGATTCCCAACACTTCTCTATCATTTCTTTTCATTTCTTTAGCTACTTGGGCAGCCTTCCCAGCCTAGCGTCGTACAGTGTAGGTACATTCCACCTTCCCATTCTTATTCTTGCTTTCATCGAGAGAAGACATGTCGACTGGCCGGTTGACTGGATTCCCGAAGGCAGGTTTTCATCAGCGAGCTAACTAAGTCATTTCGCCTCTCCAATTCCAGCGACGAATAAGTTTGTTATTTTAAATTTTTTGTATTTTTAGCGTATTTCTTGTGCAGTGAAGTTTCTGTAGCACTTCGAATGGTTTTGTGGTGTAGGGTCGCTAGCCCTACGCCAAACCTCCCTGTTTATCCGAGCTTGTGACCAGCTAGAAAACTAGTGAGCTTGTAAACTAATAATAATGAAAATAAACTATCGCATGTCACCACTTCTAATTGTTTCTACTAATCAACTTACTCCTATAGATGGAGAGATATATAGGTCGTTCAGAGTGTTTTATCCAAAAGAGTCAAGTAACATTATCCCTCTTGGTTATAGAAACGTCACAACGAATCAGTAAGGAGTGCTATAATCGAACATATATTCAAAACTGACCACTCAGTATACAGGAACAATCCATTCACAGTTATCTACAAAGTTAACAGATACCTCGCGGAAACGGCAACCTTCCATATACTTTGTATTGCTGAGATCTTAGAAATTCGGATGGACAGCCTTGATTTATGTACACAGAAGGAGCTACTGGATCCTCTCCTTCTACCTTGGATATAATTCCGAACTCAAATGTTATTATTACTTTATAATTAATACTATTAATGGGAAGAATTGCATGAAGTTTTTAATACTATTTTTTTGGCACTTTTCCTACGATATTTATTAACTTCATTTTCCTAACTAACTTTTTGTTCACTCTCTTCCCCTAATACATAATTTATTTTGATACTTGTATCCATGCTGTTTTTGCAAGAACAAGTTTTCTTCTGAGTGATTTCTTTCTATGCAACCTTAGTCTACACTTACCGAAAAGAGACTCTTCGGCCAACTGTTTGTTCACATATCCAAGTCTAATATTAGTCCTAAAAATATATACGCTGGCATACTGGCATAAAGTTGGCCTTATAAATTTTGTATAAGAGGGTTAGCTAATTCCGTCAATATTATATTGCAACAAATATACCTTACTCTCTTGAGAAGTGAGTATTAATCATTATTATTATTATCACTGTTTATTTTTATCAACTTATAAATTATTCTTTATAGATTTGTCTGGTTAGATTCCTTTTCCCTTTTCCCATTTTCACTTGTGTCATTCGTCTCGTTTTGTTTTATTTTCTGCTACCTGTAATTGCGTAATATCACCTCATTAATTTGATTAATAAAAATTGCGGCATGTAGAACAGGAAAATTATTTTTCTAGACAGTAATCATTGGAATTTATAGGGACAAAATATATACTGGTGTTTTCTTTCTTTTCACAATGAATTATGGTTTGTCGTTTGACGCTCAACCATCACTATCGGTTGAAGTGAAAGAATAGACTTCTGGATATTGATTATATCCTTTTGGTGAGTATTATTAAGTACGTTTTGAAAGGTTTTTAGACTATTAATATTGTCATTGTTCATCTCGTGCGTTCAGAGTGGAACAAAAAGCTTCAGCAGAAAATCTTCATTCTAATTTGTGCTCTGCAGTCTTTTTTATCTAGCTCCAGAAATGTCTCCTCCATGTTACCCTAGGATTAACTCTCAGCTCGTCTTTTCCAATTCGGATCTCACCACATGGCATGCCTGGCGTGTGATACCACTCAGTGGGTTCTTCTCAGTATACGCTTAATCCATTATCATTTCCCTATACAAATCTGTTCGTAGCTAGTTCTCAGCCGACTCTCTACACTGTAAAATTTTCCTGTTGCTTGCCTATCTTTTCTGTCCAACTATCTCATCTTTGATATTAAGTAAAAGTGGATGTGGATGAATGTATGCAGCTTGCTAGAAATACTTTAATTATCGTGTCTGAACCATACAGTGGCAGTGACTTGTGCCAATCGTTACCATCAAAACCGACTGGTTGTGGTTTTGGCTCAGGAAACCGATCTTTGCCGTCCTACCGTATTGAACTGTCCGAAAAAACTTCCTTCAGACACACACAGGCACAAAACACTTTACAGACAGCTAAAAGACGGTTTTTCGTTGCAACATCTATGCGGTTCTATTCAACAACAGTCTTATCATCAAAAATTCAAATTTATTTCAACAGTGCCGTTGGGCAGGCAGCTATACAGGCTAGATAATTTTCTAGTACAAAACAAGTACTGTAGAACAAAATTAGTCAACAAAAACTCAACCGCAAGAAGTACCGTAGAATTAAGTAGCGAATTCCCAACAAGGTAGGACCAATTTTTAATTAGACACTAGTAACTAGTGTGACGTGTCTAGTCCTTTCTTTGGTGCAGACTGAACTCTATCAGTCAGGTTTGCAATGTGGCCGCCATTCTAGGTAGTTCGCCATCACGGTGTACATTGATTTGATGACATTAGATGGTTGGAAGCAACAGGCAGGAAGGCTTGCTTGACCTAGGTTTCGTGCCAGTTGGCACTCACCAGTCAGTCAGCAAGGTGTATCTGCGATTGTGCTCAATAGCTCTCCAGTCACCTTCGCTAGCTCACCGATATCCATGTGTTGTGCACTCTCGATGAACTGGGACGTCAAAAACTGCCACTCCAATTCTTTATCCAGTGTGGAGTGAGCAACGTAGTTGATTTGCCAGTTTCTCTGCCAACAGTAGCAGATCTCCATCCAGTCCCAGAATCTCGTCAGGGAACTGATGCATCGCCAGCTGCCTGTCATTCGGGCTACTGAATTCTGCCACCAGTCATTCAACAGATACCTTCCAGATCTCATTCTCACTTGACCGCTCCACACTGTAATACACCGCCTCTGCTCAACCCCTCAGCAGTGTCCCCATCACAACCATCTTGACACCCATCAACTCAGCGACGACAGCGAAGTCCAGCGAGAAGCTCGTGATGTCTGCTTCCAATAAATCAGCCGGCCATGGCAGACTGTCAACAGGAAGTGATACTAATATTGTAGAGATAGAAGGCGAAGACTTGGTAAAGGAATGCTTATTCCCAATTTGCTATCTCTATATAACAAAATTATATACCCTTTATCTTCAAACCACCATATGCACAGATCTTCCACGTTGGACCGCTTCTGTCCTTCATGGTGTGCTCCTTTGTGTTCCTTCCACGTGTCCTATATTTCTCCACAGCGCCGAATCCTATACTTTCTCTGACGTCAAATCTATCTCCCTGGTTGTGTTCCTATTTTTCTGATAGGAAGCAGTACACCGTCTACAATGGAAAGTCCTCCACTACCCCACTTACTTTAGCTGGTGTTCTCCAAGGGGCTGTTACTTCTCCTTTTCTGTTTTCTTTTTTCTTACATGACTTGCCCCATTCTGATGCAGCAAATTTTGTTAAGTATGCTGATGACCTCTCTGTCTCCATGCCTGTGAACTCTCAGTCAGACTGTTCCATACTAAATAACTTTCTCTCGGAAATTAGTCAGTGGTCCTCTTCAAACGGTCTTAAGCTAAATCCCTCTAAATGTCAGGTAGTCAATTTCACTTTCAGACGAAAACATGACCTATAACAACTAGCTAGCTCACAAGGTCCCACTATCATTGACGGCATAGAGGTTGAAACTACATCTAATGTCAAGTACCTTGGACTGAGTATTTCCTCCGATCTTTACTGGTCCTCTCACATCTTGCTAGTTACTAGTAAGATCTTTCGCTTAACGTTCTACATTAGGAAGTTAAGGCAGTCTGGTATAAAGCAGTCTTTGCTTTCTCAGTTTGTCAATTCTACCCATCCCTCTTTACCGCTCTCCACTAATCTTTCCTGGACTACTTAAGAAAGATTTTGCTTTGCTGTGTAGGGCACTAAAGGCTGTTAGTAGGGCAAGTGGGATTTCGTCAAACCAACTGGTTAACACAATTGTGGATAGACATATAATGTCATGTAAGAAACTAGCGAATTCTATATTGTCAGACCCCTAACACCCTCTCCATACGCAGCTCTCTCCTTGCATTTCATCTGGTAGAACTAGAAGCAACTATAGGAAGCTATATGCCAGGACTACCAAGTATAAAAACTCCACAATACCTTATCTGGCACAGCTGTTATGTGATGAGAAAACTGTTAGGCATGACACGATCAACTTACTGCGGCACTCTAACAAATGGTTCCCATTAGCTTTTGTTCTCCTTTCTATGTTACTATTATATTGTTGCTCATATATTCTATTACAGACTAATTTTATATATCATATCCTGTGGTGAATTGTTTAAATATCTGAATGCAATGCTGTTCTTTTTTATTGCTTTTATTTCTCTTTTTTCTTTTTGTTGTTGTTGCTTTATATTTTTAAAATCTTATAAAATTTATGAGGTAATTAGATGCAGTATTGTAATATTGTGATGCACGCTGAAAATTCCATACCTGTACCACATATACTGTTTGGAATAAAGCTATTATTATTTATATACTACTAATAAATCGTATCAGTAGCACACACCACACACATACATATCAGTAGAGAAAGTGGTTTAGGATGTTTATTTCAATTAAGTGAAACAGTCATCAATCTTTGTTCTACAAGTATAGAATAGGACATTTTCCCGTTGTAATAACAGCTCAGTTATTATTATTATTATTAATTTTAGATAATACGTTAAATAAGCAGAAATATAGGTAGTGGAAAGAAGCAGAAGCAGGAGCATAGTCTATTCATGCATAAAATAAAAGCTAATCATGTTTACCTTTTCTGGTTGACTTATCCATTAACATAATCCATATCAATATATATATACATAATATACAATAATCTAATTAACTTGATTAGAATTCACTAGCAAATAACTCTCTCTTATATTCTCTTATAACTAAGAAAGCACTGGATTAGAGAATAAAACAGAAAAGGCAGTTTCATGTCACTTATTGATATATCTATCACACAGTCGAAATTCGTCATTTATAGGATTACACAGTTTGAAGTGAGATATTAACATTGTTTCCTTTGGGAATATGTGCTTTTTACGAGTTTGATAACGGATTGATATCAGTTAGAGAACCATTGAAAACCAACCAGGGAGTACTGCCAGACAGCTCTTTCATCCTAGTTTGCGAATCACCAGCTACAAGACAAGATGGCTGGTATACCATTCAGCCATTGGGACCCGATTCAATGGCCTACCCATGAATTCTAACTTCTACCAATTCGGGATTTAGCTCGACCACCAACCAGAACAAATCTAATCCTTACAAACTAACTATACAAAATTAGTCTGATGCTCGCTACTGACTTCCTACAGGATGGAGTTTCCTGAAGTTCTAGTAAGAAGTCGTGACCACTGAAGTCCATCCAGTCAAGTGTGTGAGGATGGGTGTCCCACCGATGACAGTGGTTGGTGGCAGTCGCGCTAAATCATGAATTGGTAGAAGTTAGAATTCATGGACTGACTGAATGATATACGAGCCACCTTGCCTTTTAACTGGCAGGTCCTGGATTCGAACATTGTTGGTGGGTGCGTAGTGTCGATGATTCCCAAACTAGGATGAAAGAACTGTCTGGCAGTACCCCCTAGTTTTCAATGATATCAATTCGTGATCAACTGGCAAAAACAAATGTAACCCCTACAAACCAACTATAGAAAATATGTGCTTTGCCTAATGATGGCTGAAAACGGCAGTCTGAGCTGAATCGAACCAGGGACATTACTGATGAACTCAATTGCAAACAAGCACAACAGCTGCCCGGAGGTTGGATCATTTCCAATATGGCTCACATACATTACTGCTCAACTTAGGTAGTTACCAATCCCTCATGCAGCAGGAAGGAGATGAAAACGTGAAAACTAACTACGATCGGAAAGGCGACACAAGCTTTCATTAATCTGAATAATAATAACAACTAAAGATGCGATTATACATAATACAAAGTCTTCAGCAGGATCCACTGCATGAGATTTACCCGTTGTGTAAAATCTTCAAATAATATTATAATCGATAATACATCATGTGAAACGATACTGTTAAATCTGAAGTACGTTTCAATGTTACTCCACAAGCTTCCTCCTCGGTTTCCTTCGAAAAATTCCTAGACGTAGGTATAAATCTGTTTGGAATTGTACGCAAAGGTAGATTGCCAATTATTGTGGTAAATAGAAGATTAGAACAATTTGAAATGGGGTAAAGATGATTCATTTTAATGGACCAAAGATTTAGGTAGCCTAGTGATTTAAACAGGCCACTGAAACCAGCGTGGATGTGCGCTGCATTCAAGATAAGGAACGGGATTCAGATTTTCAGAACTAATGCTAATTCACTGCTTCAGTGCTTCAGAGACTTGGATGTCCCCTCATAAAAAATCATTTCCGACTAGCTGAAGAATTTCATCAGTAGATACCTTGGCTCGTTCCTGAAGACCAGATGGCCAGAGAGAATTAGCTTCAAGGAAATCTAGAAACGAACCAACCAACCAAGAACCTATTACCCAACAACTGTGCACAAAGGGAATAAAGATGGTATGAATACACACTGGGGAGATCGTTGAGTGACATTAAACGCAAGCCAGGCCCTTGAGTATAACCCATTTGGGAAACGACAAACTAGGCGTAGGTCAAAGGGTGATATGAAGGAGATCATGTGAGAAGGAGACGAAAGTTAATGAACGATCGTAGAGACGGCTAAAGAGGATGGCAGAGAGTAAGATGCAATGGAGAAGTGCTGTTGAAGCCCTATAACGCACTCCAAACCCAATGGAATTACACTAATAATGAGTGAGAAAATTTGAAAATTAACACTACTTGAAATACATTCTAATCACGAAAGGTGACATAACTCCCTTTAAATTTATAAATGTCTCAAACAGCTAGTATGATATGAACAGATATAAGACAATGAGACACACTTCACTACTCGTCAAATAATCCTCAGCACCCAAAACCATAAACATTCAAACTAACTCTTGTATATACATCTGTTAAAAATGGACACCATATTAGCGAAAGAAAGTCAGTCTGTGGTGTTGTGAAGCGACATGAACTGAGTTGGCTATGGCACGCGTTACACATATTGTGGTGAGTTCTACTTATAATCCGATATAAGTAGTATATCAGAAAGCGAATTCAGAGAAGTAACAATATGTTTGGCACACTGGAAAGAGCAATCAAAGAAGAGAACCATGAGAAGAATGTTGCCATATGATACAGAATCCAAGAAGCTATCGAATGTGACGATATTCGACCAATTCGTCAAGGATGTGGTAAATGAATTGCAAATGGCGGTTTGAAAATATGGTATACCAAATTTACCTATGTACAATATGTTTCACCAAATCGGACATTCCTTCCAGCCTCCTCGGTCTTTTCTTCTTTACAATATTAGGCAAACACCTTCCCCTTCGATCAGCGTCAGCTTACAAGTCTTTAAGTTGAAAGATAGTTGAGGGTGGGTCAAATCGAAACACTGCATCAATATTCCATGTAGTCTATGACAACTGGTTTGAGTCGGTCGTGTAGGGAGGCGTAAACTACCTGTTTGGGATTCTCTAGACTCTGACAATCAGGGTCTTGCTGCTTTAAGCTTAGTGGTCTTCCAGAAACACTAATTCCTCATTGTTCTCCATATACGTATTCTTTCTTTGTAACACTTTCATTCATTATACTTCCTTAGAAGTTGTTTTCTCTACCATTTTTCTGGTATATATGTTGTATGGCAACTTGAACTACTGCACTTTTGTACAGAGTTCCATATTAATTGATTCTTTTTATTATAGCTTGAAACCACACAGTATTTTTGGTACAAGTATGGAATTTTCAGCATGTGATATCGGTAGCCCAAATTTTCCAGGCTGAACATTGATATCAAATATGCGCCGGTAGGGGAACGAACCCCTGACCATGTGCATGGTTAGCAAGCATCTTAACCGCTGTGCTACCGACGTACAGTGAAATTTTATTACTTACTGGACAAGGAAAGTAAATCTACTGAAGATAATGTGCTGGTAATTTCTATTCACTTCAGAAGCCCTGGTTATATGCATGAAGAAGCCGAAGCTGTCTGTATATTCAAAAGAAACTCATTCAACCCTTGCATCTACCGTGAATCTCCAGTTGGGATTGTATTATTTTGATTTCTGTGCCCATTGAGATATAATAAACTATTATCATAATTATAGAGACCTTGACTTTAACCTTAGACAAGTTGTGAACAGTGTCCAGTGAAGATGATGTCTAGGAAGACAGTAAATCGTACTCAGTTATGCCATCCACCTTAGAGAAGACAGCAATACCAAATAAATCCATTTTACCTAAAAATCGTTCCCTATCATTTTCAGAATCTTATAAGTGAAATGCCTTACCCCTAGACTGAGTTCACAATACACAGATCAATTCGTAATTTTCATTTGACACAGTTCGAGGTGAAGCTTCATTGCATTTACTCTTTGAAGACAGAAATGATGCACACCGCAGTATGTCATCTGTTTGATGCCATATATATCAATCAAGAAAGCAAACAAAAATGCGTGATATTATATATTACTGTTTGATTGACTTGAATTGTTGGAGACCACTGATGTCGATCAGGAGTGCTGGCTAGTCAGAACGAAGTAATTCAAATACTATGCGGTAAATGTTTTTTGTTAAGTGCAGGGCTCATTAGCGGTGCGCCTCATTTAGACTCAAATCAAACAGCCGAATCAGTAGATTATTATTATTATTTCCTTTAATTCCTAGAGGAACATAGGGCTTCAGCCATGCGTCTCCATTGCGTTCGGTTCTCTGCTGTAGTTTTCACCTGGCTCCAAGTCTGCCCACACGCTTTCAATTCCTCTTCACATGATCTCCTCCAGGTCACCCTTGGACGACCAACTCGTCGCTTCCCTTTCGGGTTCCACTCGAGGGCTTGTCTAGTGATGTCACTTGCTGGTTTCCTCAGAGTGTGGCCAATCCATCTCCATTTCTTCCTGCCTATTTGTTTCACGATCGGTTCCTGGTTGGTTCGCTCCCAGAGATCTTTGTTGCTGATCCTCTCCGGCCATTTGATCTTGAGTATTGAGCGAAGGCATTTGTTAATGAAGGTCTGTAGCTTGTTTGAGCTGCTCTTTGTGACACGCCAAGTCTCTGATCCGTATAGTAGTACTGACTTCACATTGGAGTTGAAAATACGGATCTTATTTTTGACGCTGAATGCTGTTGACCTCCACATAGCCTTGAGAGAAATGAAAACTTGTCTTGCTTTTCCGATTCTGGCTTTGATATCCTCGTCAGTTCCTCCTGTAGTTGAGACGATGCTTCCCAGGTAGGTGAAAGAAGTTGTTTCCTTCAGGTTCCTCCCATTTATGCTGATTGTTGTCGGTTGTTGCTGTTGATGTTGGCCAGGAATCTTCATTACCTCTGTTTTGTCTATGTTCACTTGAAGTCCTATCTTTGCTGCTTCTTCTGCCAATTTGTTGCTTTTCACTTGCATATCTTCCAGTTTTTGGGAAATCAGACATATATCATCGGCGAAATCCAAATCCTCCAAGGCTTTTGTTTCGGTCCATTTTATGCCTGTTCCCTCGTTGGTTGCCGTTGTCTCCCGCATTATCCAATCAACTGCATGCAGCGTTGTCATACAGCTGTTGGATGAGATGTATAATTGTCGGCGGCACCCCGTAGTAGCGAAGTAGTTGCCAAATCACCTCTCGATCGACGCTGTCGAAGGCTTTCTCAAAATCGATGAAGTTGAGATAGAGAGGTGACTGCCATTCCAAACTTTGTTCAATGATAATCCGTAGGGTGGCGATTTGGTCAATGCATGACTTGTTCCTCCTGAAACCGGCCTGTTCCGGACGAAGTTTTTCATCTAGGGCTTGTTTAATTCTCTCCAGGATGATGCGACATAGTATCTTGCTTGGAATGGACAGAAGCATAATTCCACGCCAGTTTTTACATTGACTCAAATCTCCTTTCTTTGGCAGTTTGAATAAGTATCCGTTCTTCCAACCCTCTTTCCACACCTTCTCTAGTAGTGGCGTCATCAAGTCCGCTGTTGTCTCTGGGTCTATTTTCAAAGCTTCTGCTGGGATTCCATCTGGTCCTGGCGCTTTCCCAGCTTTTAGCATCTTGATGGCATTCAGGACTTCGGATTTTGTCGGAGGGTCGATGTTCATTGGTAGTTCTGCTTCCGTTGTTGGTATTGTTGGACGCGTTGTAGGTGGCGGACGATTTAGAAGTCTTTTGAAGTGTTCAGCCCAGTGCTTCCTCTGTTCCACCTCTTTGGTGATTGACTTTCCATTGTCGTCCTTTATTGGCTTAATCTGTGTCGAACTTTTGCCCGAAAGGTGCCTAGTTGTTTGGTATAGTGTAGCGAGGTCTCCTTTGCCTGCAGCTTGTTCTGCTTCGTTTGCCATGGTTTCACAATATTTTCTTTTGTCTTCCCTGGCACTTTTCTTCACTCTTTTGTTCAGTGCATTGTAGCTTGCATTCAACTCCTGTTTCTGTTGCTCGTCGGTGCACTGGATAATCTTTTGTTTCGCCACCCTTCTCTCTTCTATTAGTTTCCAAGTGTCCGTAGAGAGCCACTGTTTGTCCTGTCTCTTTTTTCTACCTAGGACTTCCATGCAGGTTTGACTCCACACCGTTTTCAATTTGTTCCAGTGCTTTTCGACGCTGACCTTTTCGTTGGTGTTGATTTGTGTCTCGGCTTTTTCCCTTATGTTTGCAATGAAGATGTCCTTTGTAGCCTGGTCCTTCAGCTTTTGAGTGTTGAACTTGGCTTGTGGTCTATCTGCAGCTCCTGTTTCCCTGAAAGCTTTTAATTTGATTTGGATTGTCCCTTGTACGAGGTAGTGGTCTGAGCCAACGTCTGCTCCTCTTCTTGCTCTTGTGTCCAGTAGGCTGCGTCTCCACTTCCTCGATATTGTGATAAAGTCAATTTGGTTTTCGGTTCGCCCGTCTGGTGACACCCATGTAGCCTTGTGGATATCTCTGTGCTTGTAAACACTGCCACCAATCACTAGTTCGTTGAAGGCGCAGAAGTCGGCGAAGAGTTCTCCGTTTTCATTCATTTCTCCAAGAGCTTCTCTACCCATGATGAGTTCTCTTCCTGTATTGTCTGGTCCCAGTTTGGCGTTCATATCTCCCATTAGTATTTTAATGTCACCAGCTGGAGTATTGTCTATTGCTGCCTGTAGTTGTCTGTAAAATTCTTCTTTCGTTTCGAGGTCTGCGTTGTTGGTGGGTGCATAACATTGGATTATTGACACTTTTCTTCCTTTGGAGTTGAATCTGGCGGTCATTATCCTGGACAAGATCGCTTCCCATTGCATCAGGGCTTTCGTTGCCGTTGGTGACATCATGATAGCCACGCCCTCGGTGTGCGTGTGGTTATCTTCTGGGTGACCGGAGTAGATCACTGACTCTCCCGTTGATAATTTGGTGAGTCCACTTCCATTCCATCTGCTTTCACATATTCCCAGCACTTGGATTCTGTATCTTTTCATCTCGCTGGCGATCTGGGCAGCTTTGCCAGTCTCGTACATAGTGCGGACATTCCATGTCCCCACACAGACTTTTTCTTTTGTCGCAAGGAGATTGCTCATGGTGAAGTTTCTGTAGCAGGTTTGTTTACAGGGTGGGGTTGCTGGCCTCACGCCTGAGAATCAGTAGAAACCAGATGAATTGAACGCAGTCACTCGGAAGATTAGTATCTACACATTTAACATCTCTAGACTCACCACCTACTGATTTCTCTGTGATGATTAATACTGTACTCTGTACTTCTGTACCACCAGTGTTATTCTCAGGGTTTAAATTGTCAGCTATAATTATTGTTCCCTTGGATTCTGAATGGGACATTGGGCTTCAACACCGGATCTCCACTTCTATTCTCTACTGTCCGTCTCTTCAGCTGGCCCCACAATTGCTCAATAACTTCTCATCACACCTGGGCATCCCACTCTTCGCTCCCATTTGAACTCCACTCAAGCTATGGTCTGGCAAGCGACTTCATTCACTAGTTTCCTCAGTGGCATGTGTTCCATCCATCTTCATTTTCTCCTACATATTTGTTGATTGATAGGTTCCTCTTGCTAATTCTTCCTAGCCTGCCATTTGATTTTCAGCACTGAGCCAGAGAAGGCAACTATTGATAAAATTCTGCAATGATCTGTCGGAAATACGTTTCTTGATGCGGGGCCCATAGAGTAGAGGTAAATGACTTCACATTTGTGTTGAAAATCCGAATCTTGTTCTTTATATCAGCTAAAATACTGAAAATTGATCTTTTTAGAGCAATTATATATTTCATTTGTTTTAAAAGCTCCGAACGACCAGTTTTATTTTATCAACCAGTAGCCTCCATCTTCAAAGAACACTACCTTTTAATCAGTTCGCTGAACAGTTTAATTTGAACATCTCTGGATTTCCTGTGTACAGCCAGTTTTATTTCACATAATTCATTCTTGTTGACTGTTCAAAGGGCTGATAACTCACTTGGTCAATTGTATTTCAGTACAAGTTAATTTCTTAACAGTCTTGTAGAGATGTTTTTAATACAATCTGTAAACTGGTTCCAATTCATGCCTAACATGTTTCTTCCGATATATCGACACATTCTACACAGAGATACTAATGAGGAGCACTGTAGGCATTTCAACAGTGGAATGAACACTATGCAAATGCATAAGTGAAGCGCTATACTCAGTTCACATATTCGACGTAATGACATATAAATTCGACTGAATCAGTCTAACATAAAACTTTTGTAAACATTCAACAGATGATCTATCTAAAGTACCTGTTAAGTTTGTCGACAATTCCTGCTGCTGCTTTGACTTTATCATGTATCAACAGAAGTCAAGGGTCAGGCAACAGATCTTTTATTTAAGAAATCAACAGATATTTATAGATTTCATGTACACTATTATAGATTATTGTTAGTAGACAAACACAGTCTTCTGAGTGGTTGTTTCTCACTGAAAGCTAATCTTTCATCTCTTTGTGGCTGTTTCTTGAATGTGAGATCATCTATATGCTTACTGTTTCCGCCTACGCAAAGCCTTTGTTCTCATTTTTCTCACGATCAATATTGGGACGTAAACATTGACGTAGTGCGTCGGTGTATAGCATTAGGACGCCCGCCGACCATGCACATGGTCCGGGGTTCGATACCCGGCCGACGCACTCCTTTACCTCGCTAAGCCAGAAATAATGCTGGTGAAGAGGAAAGGTTGGGCAGGACGCTAGCAACCCCATCCTGTAAAATACACACTGCTAGAGAAACTTCAAACCACTAGCTTGAAGCCCTATGTTCCACTGAAGAACGTGAAGGGAAAAAAACATTGACGTAAATTACTTCCTACCAATTTGGCTAGCAGCCAGCTCTCACCACAATCAGATCTTCCCTAGAACGAAAAATTCTACCATCAACGCAACTGCAAAGATATATTCCTCAAAATACAGTGTTCACAGTGGACTTGTCGTCTTCTGTCCTGTTTCGAGAAAACTTTAATTTTCGTTTAAACATCACTCAACCTACTCCGCTTCTTTTCTGGCTATTTTATGAAAACATACTTCCTGCGGTTACGCAAACTCTTTCCTAGTTAAACTTTGTTTCTGACAACAAAAATCTGTTGAACTCTGTTGTCCTTTGGTTTCCAAGCTTAGTCGTTTAATTTCCCTATAAATAGTCATTCGTTTTCACAACTTACATCATTCCTGACTAATGTTACTCTTAGTCCCTACCAGTTAATCCTTGTTATAGTGGAAAAAGTATGTTCAAATCTTTAATGTAATTTATATTTTTGTATTTTTCAGGTTGTAGTCAGTTGAGAAGAATTCCCGAATTAATAATAAAAAGTGAGCTCATATTAGGCCGGTACATTTGTCGTTCTTACCTTATCTAATATTGGGCGGAGTGGGACGTCCTTTTTGTGCACTTTTGGTAGTCCATACATTCGTGGCGATGTAGAACCAGATGGGCGAAGTTGTTCACACAGTTCTGTATTAATAATCGATTCATTTTTCTTTTTTTTCAATAAGTTGGTTAGCTGGAATTAGAAACTCTCGTTAATTCTATCTGATGACAACAAATTTCAAAAACAGACTATCCAAAAAGATCCAACTGAATAGACGGAGCTCCAGCCAACTAACTTATTGAAAAAAATGAAAGATGAATCGATTATTAATACAGAACTGTATGAACAACTTCGCCCATCTGGTTCTACATCGCCACGAATGTATGGACTACCCAAAGTGCACAAAAAGGACGTTCTTACCTTAATGAATTTTATTAATGGGAAAAATTTTACGAGGTTTTTGATAAATAATGATTTGAAAATAATTGATAGGAATCTTTGGATTTAAGAACGCCATACTTATGATGGAACATCATACCAATCAAAAGTGATGCATGCTTAATTATTTACCTAGTGATGAACGAGACAAGCATATGACCACTGGCAGGACCAACCAGTTTATTCACATAACGGTACACCCATTGACAGGGTATTGGTTTTAAGGAGAACCGAACACATCTATCTCTGCCTCTTGCGAGATGAAACTGGCAAGCAGTATCACCCTGTGGCCCAACCACTCGGGAGCTTTCGCCATCGGTGGATCATTCACACAGTTAGTATACATAACAATGCATGGGTAAGCATTGTTACGCCGATCATTGATCGCGTCACTCAATTGTGCACTGCATAGACAAGTCCAATAGAGCTTAACTCGCATACAAGACCAGCAAAATATATTCTTATATGCAAAAGTAGCACGCGTAGTGACGCTATAGTGACCGTAGGCCCCTATAAACGAAGCCCGTAGCCGCCAAATTCAGTGAAATTGTCATCCCTGCCAACCAATTCAGCATGCAAACGGCTTCTATACGTCTGCCAAGACTATAGAAAACCATACACAGTCATATTAGCGAGCCATAAGAACCATTTGACTCACGCTCATATCGTCTATATAGTTTATGCTGTGCTTACTATAGGATTTTTGGGTTATAAGCAAGACAGCCTAGCTGGGCGCCATCAGACCTAGACAAGCTCAAAACCCCATGGTCACAAGAATTAAAACCATTTTTACGCTTTCCTTAGTCATTTGGAAGCGTCTTGGCAATTTTCAATTTTTCGGACCCGAGTAAGGGGTAGTATTCCTAAAACAGAGCCTTAGACCGCTTGGCCAAAGAAAAGAATTTGAGGATTATGTTTCTACTTCCACAGAAAGATATATGCAAGATTCTAAACAGAAGCCTCCACTCACTTCGAAGCCATTAGAAATGTCGAGCAAAATTTCCATTTGAATTCCATACCTTCTTTGAGAAGTTACGTTTCAAGTGGAACAGAGAATTTCACAGTGTGAAGTTGCTAGCCTCACACCTAAACTTTCCTCTTCTCTGAGATCACTATCGGTCAGTGAATTAGGCAAGTTTAATGAGTGTGTCGGCTTGGAATCGTATCCTGAATCCTACTCCCTTATGAATGGCGAGCGTATTACTAAGCATAATTCTAGTGTCTGACCATTTGCGGGTTAATCTTTTTACCTTTTATCAAAGATTTCCATAAGGAAGCACAATAAGATGAAATATGATTGTTTTAATTGATTCCAACAAGAGTTTCTATACGTGTTAGAAAATTGGCGTGTCACGAAAAGGATTTCCAACAACCTATTGCAGACTTTCATCAACAGCTTCTCCGCTCTCTGACTCCATACTGAAGATCAAATAGCCAGCTCGCCAGAAAGAATTAGCAATAAGAAATTATGGGGACAAACTAACCGAGAGCCGATCGCTCAAGAAATATGTAGGAGAAAATAGAGATGGATTGATCAGGCATACATTGAGGAGGCCGTCGAATGACACTGCACGCAGTGCAGGCCATCACTCAAGTGGAATCCAAATGGGAAGCAATGAGTGGGTCGTCAGAGTGAGGGTGACATGGAGGAGATCGTGTGAGTTGTATGAGGAGATGAGAGAGTTTGATCAATCGTGGACCCAGCTGAAGCGGATGGCAGAAAGCAGAACGAAACCTTATGTTCCACTCGGAAATCAAGGGGATAATAATAATAGTATAATAATAACAACAGTTGGTAACCGCTGGCTTCATTGAACAATACTTTTTACACTCATATCGAACATTGCTTGATTTATACAGTGAAATCAATCCTTTTCAACAAATGTTCAAGTGATAATTCAACAATCATTCATATGTTGATAACACTGCATCCCTCAAAAATACCTATAAGTGAGTCGGTGGCATAGCGGTTAGGACGCTCTCCAACCATGCACATGGTCCGGGGTTCGATCCCCAGCCACCGACGCACTCCTTTACCTCGCTAAGCCAGAAGTAATGCTGGTGAAGAGGAAAGGTTGGGCATGAGGCTGGTGACCCCATCCTGTAAAATAAACACTGCTACAGAAACTTCAAGCCACTAGCTTGAAGCCCTATGTTCCACTGGGGAACGTGAAGGAAAAAAAATACCTATTAGATTTGCGAATGATTCCTATTACTTTTATGGTTTGTTCAAGTCTCTCTTAGAGTGTAAACTATACTGCCTACGTTGACAATCAACATATACCAGGCATGTGCGTCAGTAACACAGTGGTTAGGACGTTCACCGACCATGCACATGGTCAGGGGTTCAATCCCCTGCCGACGCACACCTGATATCAATGTTCGGCCTGCAAAATTTGGCCTACCAATATCACATGCTGAAAATTCCATACCTGTACCAAAAATGCGATGTGGAATCAAGCTGTGATCAAAACAGAAAAAGAGATGAAAAGGCGTCGACCAACACCGCTTCTCATCATGTTTACATGACAAGAAAATCCACCATCTGACACACAGCGCTTCAGGAAAACTACCCATTATTTGCCTGAATCTCTCTGCCTTACGCTGTGGTCACTGGAGTAGAACGAAAATGTACGGCAAACTGAAAAAAGTTCAACACCCATTTATCGTCTGACACTCGATCTCCACATACGTACGCACACACACACACAATAATTCACCGTTTCACATGAGAATGTCTTTCTGATTGTGAGAAAATACCACAACCTGTTTACTACATTTTTTATAAAATTCATCAAGAAGAATAATTCAAGCATAAATATAACATGAATTCGTGAAGTAGAAAAATCCCTTGCCTATTGTCTTTTTTTAATTCCCATTTTCTGCTAACAACCATAAACGACTAGCCATAATATTTAACATGAGAGTTAAAAAAGACAAGCCATTTCTCTATGCTTCAGTTGACTTGACAAGTAATTTTTAATGAAAGAAAAGCGATATTATTCAGCTGTAATTGGTTATAGAAATAAATAACACAGATTTATGTCTGGAGTGAATATATTCTGGAAATAATGAGAAAGAATGTTAACAGATGAATAGTAGTAATAGTAGGAGTAGTGGTAGAAACGACTATTCAAGTATTGGTTTGTAGGGATTCGGTTGATTGGTTACAGGATTTCATCATAAGCTGACATTGGTTAGAGAACCACTGAAAAACCTGGGAGTACCGGACACCTGTTTCGTCAGTCTAGTTTGGGACTCTTCATCAGTACTTACCCGCCGCCAGAGTTCGAACCCACGAGCTTCTGGTTACAAGACGAGCTCGTAGACTATAAAGCCACTCATACCCGATCCAATGGCCCATGAATACTAACTTCTGACCAATTCACGACATAGCGCGACCGCTAGCCAATATCTTCGGCGAGTATTTGTCCTCACACCCGACCTGCTGCACCCTACTGGTCACGACAGGTGTGAGGACAAATACTCGCCGAAGACATTGGCTAGCGGTTGCGCCATATCGTGAATTGGCAGAAGTTAGAATTCATGGGCCATTGGATGCGGTTTCAGTGGCTTAATGGTATACGAGCTCGCCTTGTAACCAGAAGGTCCTGGGTCCAAACCCCGTGGGTGCGTACTGATGAAGAGTCCTAAACTAGACTGACGAAACAGTTGTCCAGTACTCCCAGGTTTTCCAATGGTTCTCTAACCAATGTCAGCTCATGATGAAATCCTGTAACCAAGAAACGACTATTATCTACAAATCCTAATCTAATGTAGTGAAAAAACAATGAAATGAACACTGTCAAATAAACTGATATTCAAATGAAGCACAAAGATAGATAATCTGATGACGTATCACAAGGATGAATAAATGAGATGAAACTGAAGATAGATAGCAAGAGTTAATGCAAGAAACCTGTTGCAGCAAAAAGACGGTTTTCATAGAATTCGACTTCAGAGGTGATGATATTATTTGAATGTACATATAGACACATACATAGGGAGGACTCATCGATCTCTAAAAGTAAGGGCTGGCTTCAAAGTATATTCCTATTTGGCTTCAGAAGCAAATCGAATCCCCAGTACCTATTAATCGTGAGAACAGGAGACCTAGCTCCTCTATTGCGAAAGATATTATAGAGACAGGACATAAAATTGATGTTTACACATCTTTTGAACCTATCTATTAAGAGTGTTTAAGGCGTTTGTAGAAGTCCAAATGATCAGGAAGTTTAAACCACCTTTATGCGTTCAAAGCAACAATTCGTCATCACATTGAACCTACCTTCTTTGGTAAACTTTGTTTTGTTTTTACGAGTCGATCACGGATTGATATCAGTTAGAGAACCATTGAAAACTAGCGAGTATGGCAGACGGCTCTTCCATTCTAGTTCAGGAATCATCTGCAGTACGCACCCACCACTAGGGTTCGAACTCATGACCTCCCGGTTAGAAGGCAAGCTGGCTCGTATACCATTCAGCCACTGGGACTAGATTCAATGGTCATTCCACGAATTCTAACTTCTACCGTTCGGGTACTGCCGACGATCCCCAAACTAGGATGAAACAGCTGTCTGGCAGTAATCTCTGGTTTTCAATGGTTCTCTAACTGATATCAATCCGTGATCAGCTCGTAAAAACAAACTAATCCTTACAAACAAACTATAGAAAACTTTGTTTTGATACCAGCCAGGATAGATGTACTATTACCTCTCTTATTTGGTTCAGTGATCTTCATTTTTATTTTGACTATCAATATATCCTTTTAACTTGAATTAAATTTATTTTCTCACCTCTTAACTCTTTATTAATGCTATTGCCATTCCCATGACAATTCCGTGTGTGATTAGCTTGTTCGAAATGTGTTGTGCTAAAGCATTACACGATTCAGACAAATTAAGTCTTCTTAATGGCTTGTCCATATTATGATTATCATAAATGAAAGACTAATTGCAGCCCCATCTAGAACGTATCCTGCAGCAAAATTAGTCTCTCTGATCCGGATCTCCTCCCCGTTGGTGGAGCCAAAGATCGACAACTAACCTTCGTACCTTACCTACTATTGGGCATATATCTGAGGGAGTGGTTATATTGGAAGAATAGAGAGAAAGGCCTACTTCAGATTCTTTGAACATGTACCAAGCAGCTTCCCGTTAAAGGGACCAAGCAGTTTAAGCTCTTCAATCAACAAAAACACCTGATAGACACAGGACACTGAGTAGACGCGTTGGCATCGTTCAAAATAACTAACAGGAAAAAAAATGACTTAACTCTTCTTCGGTTTGTGGAGGCTATCGTAATCAAACGGCTGAAACCTAACCTTTGTGTCCAAAAGGAATCTCTTGTTGAACTACAATCACCCTGGCGTGTCATCCCTTAATAATTCTTGTTTTTCTAATTTCATTAACTTATCTTTTCAACCACCTCTCTTTTTCTTGTTCGTTTGACGTCCATACTTGATATTTCTTCTTGATCTTATGAGTTATACTCACCATATTACATCAACATCTTTTCATCTGACCACTTGCATACCAAATTTGGATCTTCTCCTATTTTACTACGTAACTATTACTAATTTTTATTACCGTCCTAACAACAAATTTGTAAATTACTTTTTCGAGAAACTTCTCTCTAACAAGATATATATACACTATAACACTTCAGATATCTTATCTTTTCAACGTTTTATCTTACAATGACACTCTTACAGTACGGCTGTTGACAGACAAAACTTTTGGCGTATGAGTAGCTGATGAGAACCAATGAAATAAAGTGCATCCATGATTTTCCTGATTACGGTAGACTGGATAATGCGACAGACAGCGGCCCGGGCGACTAGGAGACAGGCATAAAATGGACCCACACAAAAAACTTGGAGGATCTGGACTTCGCCGATGATATATGTCTGATTTCTCACAAACAGGAAGATATGCAAATGAAAGGCAACAAGTTGGCAGAAGAAGTATCCACAGAAGATAAGACTTCAGATGAACATAGAGAAGACAGAGGTAGATGATGAAGATTCCTGGTCAACATAAACAGCAACAGACAACAATCAGCATAAATGAGGGGAACCTGAAAGAAGCAACCTCGTCTACCAGCCGACCTGGGAAGCGTCGTTTCAACTACAGGCGGAACTGACGAGGATATCAAAGCAAGAATCGGCGAAGCAGGACAAGCTTTCACTACTCTAAAGTCTGTGTGGAGATTGTGTGTGTGATTGTCTCAATCACTGTAGTGGTGAAATATTTATTACTATTTATCTTATCCCGGCCGATAACTGCTACCTTGCCGTGGTGGTCGGGCTTCAATGCTGCAGTGACCCAACAAGCTAAACTGGCTGGGACTCATGTCCCTGCAGGCCCTACCATGTCAGGAAGGTTGTTTGGATAGCGGTTAGACTAAAAGCAGTTACCATGGGGTACATGGGCTCCAGAATTCAATCGGATCAAATGGCGTATGAACCCAAATGGGTCACCGGCAACCATGGGAACGCAGCACCTGACGCTGCTCCACTGCCTTGCGGATTAGACTCCAAGTCAAAGGCTCGGGGGTGGTCCCTTAAGAAAACCAACTGCTTCGGTCTGGGCGCCCGGGCAGTATCTCAGCCCTCACACAATAAATGGAATGCAGCAACAAACTGTTGTGGAAACTCACCGCGCGCTCGCAAAAATGATTTCAAGAAATAATGATACCTCAAGCAACTTATGTCCTTCCAACCTTACTTTTATTTTTATACTGAGATTCCTGTATTTTACCTTTGCTCACCTTGACGTCTTAACCTTTGACAGCCTTTCGCCTTTGTCTGGATTCCTAGCCTATCTGTGTCATTTCGAGATGTTAGTGAGTAACCCTCAAAATGGTTGTCCCCAATGTGACATCTAACACAGATATCCTGAAACCGCGTGCCGCGTTTAAGCTGGCCACCTACACTGTTCGGACGCTGATGCAAATCGGACAACAGGCAGGGTTGGTAAGAACGTTGGAAAGCCCCGCTATCGATGTCTGCTGCATTTCGGAGACTCGCATTCAAGATCCCAGTGAAGTGCTTCGACTGTCCTCTCCATCTGGAAGTTCTAGTAGTATGTACCACCTGCGCCTATCCGGGGATCCTGTGGCGTCGGCATCCGGCGTAGCTGGTGTTGGCGTCGCACTGAGCGCTAGAGCCGAAGCTGCACTGCTCGACTGGATTCCCATTAACAGTCGTTTATGTGCTGTGAGGCTGGAAGGTTGTACAAAAGTAAGGTGTAGTAGGCCAGATAGGCGGTGTCTATTTGTTGTCTCTGCCTATGCACCAACAGATTGCAGCCCGTATGCAATGAAGGACGAGTTCTACCATCAACTTAGCGATCTCTTGAGACAGGCGGGTTGGAGGGATATCGTAGTGCTGGCTGGGGACTTGAATGCACAGGTCGGGCGTCTGAGCTCAGAGGAGAATCGTCTAGGTGGTCAATGGGGACTACATGGTCGCAGGTCAGGTGATGGGGACCGTCTTCTGCAGCTTTGCGCGGATCACAACCTATTTCTGGCCAGCTCCAACTTCCGGAACAACCATCGCCGTAGCGCTACCTGGCTCCCTCCCTCTGCGAACCAAGCTTGGACTCATATCGATCACATTGCTGTCAGTTTCCGGTGGCGAGGATGCATACAAGACTGTCGCTCCTTCTGGACCACATGCCAGGACTCCGATCATGCGTTAGTGTGTGCCAAGTTCGTCTTGCGATTTGGTGGGGTTCATAAACGGCGTCATCTAAACGTTGATGTGACCAAACTAGTAGCACCTGCTAATTCTTTGAAATATCAGAATGAGTTACAGTCAGTGCTTGCCAGCAACCCCCCCAAGTAGTATAGATGAACATTGGCTTCATCTGCAAGGTGCCATGCAAAGAGCAAGTGTAGCCGCTTGCGGCTTGAAAGAATGCTCCGCCAAAAACCACTGGGTTTCTGCGAGTTCCTTGCAACTCCAGGATGAACGCCGGTCCATTCCGGCTGGCAGCGAATACAGCAATAAGAGAAAGGCGCTGACGCGCAAGATAAGAAAGTGTTTACGTAAGGACCACGAGGCCTGGTGGTCAGAAAGTGCGGGTGAGATGGAGTCAGCTGCTGCATCTGGAAACAGTCGGAGGCTGTTTCAAATCATCCGAACCACCGGCAGCAAGAAACAAGGTGTCAGCGAGACGGTCTGTGAGGCAGATGGCATGCCAATTACCAGCTTGAAAAGATGCCTGAAACGCTGGGCAGAGCACTTCGGGAAACAGTTTAGCTGGCCACCAGTTTCAATGTCTGCTTTCATTAGCCCCAGTGCTCCTTGGTCGGTTAACACCGACCCACCCACCGAAGCGGAGGTCCGTAAGGAACTCCAAGTGTTAAAACGCCATAAGACGCCCGGCCCAGACAATTTACCCCCGGCTCTTTTTAAAGATGGTGGCGAGACTCTCACAATGGCTCTAACTGGGTTGTTCAGGAAGGTATGGGAAACTGAGAGTGTACCATCAATGTGGAATGAAGACATTATCGTCCCCATCTTTAAAAAGGGTCGACGTAATTCGTGTGACAATCATAGGGTCATCAGTCTGCTACCAGTCGCGTCTAAATTATTGGCTGCTGTCTTGCTTCGCGGGCTGTGCAAAATACGTGAAGGATTGATTCACGAAGAGCAGGCTTGGTTTCGTTCAGGTCGTGGATGCATTGATCATGTGTCCACCCTTCTTCAGTTGTTGGAACATCGCCACACGTATTGCAGGCCAACGATCGTTGTGTTTTTTGATATTAGGGCTGCCTTCGATTCGTTGGACAGAACTGTGCTCTGGAACTGTCTGTTAGAGAGAGGTGTATCTGAGAAATTTGTTAACATCTTGAAAGCCCTATACAGAAACACCTCAGGTAGAGTGAGGGCATACAACCAACTACCATCACTGTTCCCAACCAACAGTGGGGTTAGACAGGGCTGCCCAATCTCTCCATTTCTCTTTAACTTTGCCATCGATGACATTCTGGAGTCAGCTCTGAAGGATGTGCGTGAAGGTGGTGTAGATCTGCTACCTGGAGATAGACTTCTCGACCTCGAGTATGCAGACGATATCGTCTTACTGTGCGATAGCATGCAGGCTGCCCAAATCGCACTTAATCAGTTGGCGATCAGTGTCTGTAAGTATGGTATGTGCTTTGCACCGTCTAAGTGCAAAGTACTGTTACAAGATTGGCAGGAGCCTGTACCTGCACTCACTCTTGCGGGTGAACCGCTTGAAGTTGTTGATAAGTTTGTGTACCTCGGTAGTTGTGCGAGTGCTGGCGGAGGGGTGACGGATGAGATTTCCAACCGTATAATGAAGGCTAGGGTAGCATATATCAACTTGAGCCAAATCTGGAGCCGTCGCGACGTTAGCCTGGATGTCAGAGGTCAAGTATACAATGCTTCAGTGTGGTCTGTCTTTTTCTACGCCTGTGAAACCTTGCCTCTCCGAGCTAAGGATGTGCGGCGACTCTGCGTGTTCGATCATCGCTGTCTCCGCAGGATTGCTTGCGTTCGATAACATCAGTGCGTGAGTAATTCTGAGGTTCGGCGGCGTATGTTTGAACACAGTGGAGATCACCATTCATTGAGTGTCGTCATCTGGAAACACCAGCTCCGGTGGCTTGGACATGTGCTGCGAATGTCATCCCAGAGGCTTCCGTACAGGTCTCTGTTCGCTAGCCCTAGGACGGGATGGAAAAGGCGGAGGGGTGGTCAGTCCATGACGTGGCGTCGTGGGATGAAGGATATTTGTGCTGGATTAGCATTGGTTGGTGTGTCACGACTCCCTGGTTGGGGTCCACGAGATAGCTCGAAACGTTATCGAATATGGCCAAGAATCGCAATCAATGGCGAACGTGTTGTAATTTCCTTCTTTCTTCCCTTCCTGATGACGGTTAACGAATACTGTTTGAACTTGTTAAACATGACTGTTTTCCTTCCAGATGACGTTCTTTATCCATTTTCTACTTATATTTTTTTACTTTTAATCTATGTTGTTTTATTATTATTGTGTGGCGCATCTTTCTTGGTGCCATAGTGTACCAAGTTTTTTCTGCGTTTAAATAATAAAATAATAATAATTTATCTTATGTAGGTAATTAAAATAATCCCTGCATGTTGTTCGGTTTACTGATAATCGGCCATTGCGCAATTGTATTTCCACATCGCTATGGAATTAAATAACATTGCGAAGTTTCCTATCAATGGTTTGCCATGCGAAACTACGGATTATATTCAATGCTTTGATACATAATGATTGTTAAAGAATGTTCGAAATGGTAAAATTTCAGTTAATTTCATTTCCAAAATCAGACTAGAAGCATATAGTCTACTGAAAACTTTTACATTTCTAAGCAGTCCAGTTTCTCTAGCACTTGAAGAACTAAAAGGAATTCTGATAAATTAGTGCCATGTTACGGCCGAATTAAAGAAGTGTGGCCCAAGGGAACAAACACTGTGAAACTTACAAGCAGAGTATATTAGCGAATTCAGGAAAATAACGCCGTGATCATGAAGTGTGGGGATACTAAACAGGATATCTAATTAGTTTAAGACCATATCAGGGTTATACAAGGGACAGATTAAGGTTGGATTAACCTAACTACATAGATGTTAGGGTTAGTTATGTAAAGATTAGGTTTAGAGTTGAATAAAGGACCCAAATTTGCTTTTTAGTCCAACTGCTTCTTTCATGGTCATTAATGTGTTCTTCACCCTTATATCGCTACTTTCCAACTACACCCATATTACTTCTTTCGAAACACAAGAGAAGAAGCAATTCACTAAACCTGTCCGAGCTACTAACGGAAAGATTAGAGACCTTTTCTGCAGCTTTACAAACAAATGTTAAAAAATAACTTTGGCTATCAACTAGACACTCAACTTATTATTCGGAGAGGGACACAGGGGTTCAACAGCACATCCCCACTTTGTAGCATTTTCTGCTGTCCTCTTCTGCTGACCCCACGATTGTTCATAGTCTGCCATCCTCCTGTAACAACAGAAGACAAGGGCCAGGCAACAGATCGTTTATTTAGGAAATCAACACATTTATGGGTTTTAATGTACATTAATATAGATTATTGTAAGCAAACAAACACAGTCTTCTGATTGGTTGTTTCTCGCTGAACGTTGATCTTTCTTCTCTTAGTGGCCGTTTATTGAAGTTCAGATTATCTGTCCGCCTACTCAAAGTCTGCTGTGATTGGTTGTTGAGTCAGTCTTTGTTCTTATTTTTCTCATGACCAATACTGGGGACGTAAACATTGATGTAAATTACTGTCTACCAATATTGGCTAGCAGCCAGCTCTCATCACACTCCTCCATGTCGCCTTCGGCCGCCCTCATTCGAATTCCACTTGAGCTATGTTCTGGCACGCGATGTCATTCAACGATCTCCTCAGCATGTGACCAATCCATCTCCATTTTCTCCTGCATATTTGTTGAGCGACAGGTTTTTAGTTGGTTTGCTCCCATAGTTTCTTATTGTTAATTCCTTCTGTTCATCCTGTCGTCAATATGGAGCCGGAGGAGGCAGTTGTTGATCACAGTCTGCAACCTGTTTCTAACCCATCCATATAGACAAACTAAATGACTTCACACTGGTATTGAAAATCCGAATCTTGCTCTTTAAGCCGAGTGCAGAAGATTCCGATGGTGATGCGTAGACTTACGACTTGGTCAGCGCATCATTTGCTTTCCCTTAGTCCAGCTTGCGCTGGGCGGAGATGACGCGACTTAGTACTTTACTTGGCGCGGACAAGAGCATGATTCCACACCAGTTCTTGCAGAGTGAGAAATAAGTTGCCCTTCTTTAGTAGCTTGACAAGGTAGCCTTTCTTCTAATAAGTAGGCACTTTTCTTTCCTTCCAAACCTTTTGCAATAACGGCGTGAGCACATCTGCCACGGTCTCTGGGTTCGTCTTCAATGCTTTGGGGGTGCGCGCTATTGGTGGCAGGGGTGTTATGAGAGCTGTCTGCTAGCCAATATTGGTAGACAGTAATTTACATCAATGTTTACGTTCTCAATATTGGTCATGAGAAAAATAAGAACAAAGACTGACTCAGCGACCAATCACAGCAGACTTTGAGTAGGCGGATACAATTTGCAGATAGACACAAACTGACCTTCAAGAAAAGGCCAAAAAGAGATAAAAGATCAACGTTCAGCGAGAAACAACCAATCAGAAGACTGTGTTTATCTGCTTACAATAATCTATAATAATGTACATGAAAATCTATAAATATCTGTTGATTTCCTCAATAAACGATTTGTTGCCTGGCCTTGTCTTCTGTCGTAACAGTGGTATACTTGGACGAGTTGCAGGTGATGGTCAATTCAAGAATCCTTTGAAGTGATCGACACTCAACTACGTGATCGCCTAATTGCTAAGATTGATATTCCGAAGCTAGAGAAGGAGCTGACTGAGATTTCCTCATGCATTATTTGGATACAATTGAAGATGTCAACAGTGAATACCCTCTCCCCCTTCACTACAGCTACATGTAATACTGTCCAAAGTTCATTATAAGAAACCGAATATATTTGCCACCAATAACAGATTCCAGGCAAACAGTAATAATACCAGATGGCCTTTTTCAAAGTACTTATCCCTTACTCAGAGAACTAGCTCCTCACTGCTTACAGTGTGGTAATCCTGCTTTTATGAAGCATTACTGATTGATTCTGAACGACAGCTTTATAGTTTACAATGAAATGTTCGTATTCTTACACTTGTGAATGTGATGAGCTTCTTGAACAATCGTCACAAGATACATTCTATTTGTCAGAAGCAAAGAAATGTTGTCTTAAAGCAGTAGGGTAGAAGGATAATGGCATACACTAACTAACAACTGTTGTTAATTATTCGCATCCATCCATGCACCACTAGAATCAGAAACTCGATGAACTTCGTTCAAAAGCTGCTACCTCCTGTCATTACGCGATTGAATGGGTACTATAACTAGTGAATATGTCAAATAGAAAGCCCATTTACTTCGACGTTTAGAGAATAGTAATCGAGAATTAGGGGCAATTAAGCTAAATGCCCACCTGTATTGCAAGGCTAACAAAGTCTAGATATGATAGAGGAGATTTGTAGCTCAGGTGAATGATTTTGGTGTGGTTGTGTTCTCTGAGCTGGATTGGCAGTCCAGTGAATCATCAATCAATAGACAAATCGAGATAGACAAAATTTATCAACCGATAAGAAAGAAATCTCACACACAAAGGGTCAAAGTTCAAGTCAAAGAAATAATCAGTTCCAATACAAGTAGCCTAGAAGGTGTGAAAACACATAAAATCAGCCAATCACAGGAGAGATGATTAATAAACTCGTGGAGAAAACAAAAAGCTCACTTCAAATTGAAGTATGCGCTGAAGATGTCACCTAGTAGGGTGATGAAAGCTTCACAAATTAACTATCCACCTCAGAGAACACAACCACACCAAAATCTAACAAAGTCTGTCAACGATAAAAAACGATAAACAAACTGAGAATTTGAACTGTCTTCAAGATCCCCAGGCAAATACCGATCAGGTTGCAATTGTTAGACGAAACTTACACAGTGTACAAATTCCCTCGGAAAAAAGTTTGGAAAGATTATAAAAACACCGAGGACCTCGAAGATGATGCTGTTCACAAAACACAATTGTATCACATGAAAGTTAATGCAGAACGTCGTTTCTACACACCCAGAGTTTTTTATGGTATCTATGGTATTAATTTGTAAATAATCCAAATCGTTTAGATTGCGTGCAGCCGACTTAGCATAATTACGTCAAAGCGACGAAAGATAGTTACCCAGACAGAAAACAAACAATGAAGTGACTGAATTTAATTTGTGGAGCTGACTAGCAGTGGAATCGAGGATGCGCATTTTGTCCTATTTGCAACTCGTCATCTGGATGTACCTGCATTTCCCAGTGAGTGATGATGTTCCCACCGAGCACCTCGGTTCAATCAATCGACGGGAAAATCTAAATTTCAATTAAATTAATATAACCCGTTGCACAAGAGGTGGCCCAGTTGGATAAGGCCTTGGCGTTTGAAACTATGGGCACTGGTTTCGACCCTCGGTGGGAACATCATCACTCACTGGGAAATGCAGGTACATCCAGATGACGAGTCCCAAATAGGACGAAATGCTAATCCTGGATTCCACTGCTAGTCACCATCCGCAAAGTGAATTCTAATTAAATGCCCAGACATTGTCGAAGCATCTGCACAAGAAGCCGACATGTCAACCTGAGACCAAGCACTTCTATCCAACGAATCGACGGGAAAATCTAAAATTCAATTGAAGTGACTGAATACTTAAATGTTCTCCTAGTTCATTATTTTAGCCAATTAATGAATATATATTACTATTTAACAAATGGAAAGTCATATGCGATCGCTAACTACAGGTGTATTTCGCTTACTAGAGTAGATCATTAGGAATTTTTCATACAACACTATCGATTAATAACTAAAGGCCAGATGACCCTCCTAGTATCCTAATCAGAGGTTATGACCGGTGGAGTCTACAGGTCAAGTATGACGATAGAAACACCCTGATGACATTGGTTGGGTTGGTGCAGTATATAGCGAATCTGTAGAAGATAGGATTCATGATCCTAGACGTCCTAGATTCAATCTCCGAAGAGGTCACCGGTGCTTACTACCCCAAATTAGGATAAAACAGTTGTCCAGTACTTACGTCTTTGTGACAAAACTACCTTGAAACCTACAATAATTTACCGGGATTCCAATTTCCAATGATGGCGTATATTTAATTGAATTTGAGATTTTCCCATCGATTGATTGGACCGAAGTGTTCGGTCTCAGGTTGACATGTCGGCTTCTTGTGCAGATGCTTCCACGATGTCTGGGCATTTAATTAGAATTTGATTTGTGGATAATGATTAGCAGTGGAATCCAGGATTAGCATTTCGTCCTATTTGGGACTCGTCATCTGGATGTACCTGCATTTCCCAATGAGTGATGATGTTCCTACCGAAGCTCGAACCCAGTGCCCTTAGTTTCAAACGCCAAAGCGTTACCCACTGGACCACTTGGGCACGAGAGCTAGCCACCTCTTTTGCAACAGGTCATATTAATTTAATCCAGCTGACGAGTCCCAAATAGGACGAAATGCGCATCCTGGATTCTACTGCTAGTCACCATCCACAAATTAGATGGCGTATATTATTGAAAAGAACCTGTAAAGCGTAAAATCTGAATAATTACGTATTTGGGTGAAAATTTCTCAGTTCAATTCTATAGCTATCTGAAGACAAGGTATCATGAAGTATGATGAAATTAATACTTCTATTGAACACTACTCAAATAAAACAAGAATCATGTACCTTTAAGTGCAACTTCCTAAAAATTAGCTTCATTCTGCATAAATTTTTTCTATCATCATCAATTAGAAAAAATGAAAACGCACTAGCGCATTAAATAGTGTCACGTTTTAAATATTACGATCGATAAAGCTCTTCTTATTGACTATAATCACTCACTAGTAAGAACTTTCCATTTATACAACAGTTTTCAGACTAATATGAACCCAGTGTATAATCAAAATTTACTGAGACTGATTATTCATATCGCCTGTCTTGTCCTTGAATGACGCATTTGACATAAATGGGATTTTTAGACTGGCAGAGAAAAGACCACTGCACTTGACAATAAGGTAATAAGTATGAGCTGATGCTGTTCGGTATTCTACTCGGTCACTCCTCATTATTCGAAATTCTAGGTGGCCAGCGACCCCTTTTTAGTTCTCCAGTATTCAATTTCCCAGAGTTATCCTTGCAGTGATATATATATATATATCATCTCACTCGTGAAGAATTATACGGAAAGATCAGACCAACAGGATCTCTAATACCAAGACTTTATGGTCTACCGAAGATACACAAAGCTGGCCTTCCACTCCGCCCTATCTTGGATATATGTCCGGATCACCTTATCATCCAGTAGCTGGATGGTTAGCTGAAATCCTCGAACCCGTCAGGGGACGACTATCTAATCATTCCCTTCGTGACACCTTCAAATTTGTTGAATGTATACAGGATACAAATGCTTCGAATAAGCATATGTTGTCTTTCGATGTAGAATCCCTATTTACGAACGTTCCACTGACAGAAACCATATGTTTTATGTGCAAATTTATTGAATACAGGGATACCCACTACAGATCTGAAAGAACTACTTTTGAGATGTACAGTTTACTCTCAATGAAACAATCTACAGACAGAAGGATGGTATTGCAATAGGTTCTCCCTTGGGTCCTCTCCTTGAAGACTGTTTTATGGCCAGTCTAGATAATGGTCAATTGAAGTCAACAATCCAAAGCTTCCAAATGTATAAAGGGTATGTAGATGACACCTTTATTATTTGTAATAATGATTGTAATTTGAATAATATATATTAAATGTATTTAATGGTTGACATCCAGCGATAAAATTCACACTCGAAATGGAGAACGAGTCTAGCATTCACTTCCTCAATGTGAACTTATCAAAGAGGACCAATGGAACTCTGAAGAGATCGATTTATCGAAAGCTGTCATGGAATGGTCAACTGACAAATTTCTACAGCTGGGTACCCGTTGGTCGAAAACGAAACCTGGTCCGGTCACTTGCCACTCACATTCGCCGCATATGTAGCCCTGATACTGTGGAGGATGAATAAAATCTTCTGAGGAAAATCCTAATAGAAAATGGATTTCCACCGTATTCTATAGACAAGAATATACATTGAAATCCTATAAAATGTGACTTATCACCCGCACCCGAGAAAATACTGTACATGAGCTTGGAATTCAAAAGTAACTTAGCATCCGATATCATGAAAAGAAGGATATCACAGTCCCTGAAATGAACATTCCTTGCTGCATCTCTGATAATAGCCTTTACCAGTCGACCATTACTGTTCAATAACCTGAACGACAAGATCCCGCTGTTGACCAACTCTAAGTGCGTTTATCAACTCACCTGTTCATGTGGAGCTAGGTATATCGGCTGTTTGACTCGAGTTTTGTCCAAGAGGGTGCAAGAACACTATCCTGCATGGTTACGAAGAGTTGGAAGTGGAGTGATAAGAAGCGCGATCATTGAACATCTTGTTGATAATGATCACCCTATCTCTATAGTCTCCGCTTTTAAAGTCATCTACAAGGCGAAAAGAGATTTACTGAAATCACCAAGTACCCGACTCATCTGTATTGCTGAAGCTTTGTCTATCAAAACAGAAAAGCCAGAGATCTGTGTGCGGAAAAAGTTTGTTCAATCCCTCCAAATTTCATGGTCTTAATCCCTATATGCTAAAGTATGGTAGTCCCCAATCATATTTTGGCTCTAGAAGTTATTTTTCGTTTCGTCTTGTTTATTCAATTTGTATACTCTTCCTTTATTACGTCAATTGTTACTATTACTATTCTCATTTTGAACTGTCCCCGGTATTATTTCACTTGTTCTACTTGTCAATATATACATAACAACACAGTAATTCTGACACGGTCTATCTAGTTTAACTTTGTCAACTGTAACATTCACTAGCTAACTTGAGAGCTATTCAGCCAGAAGCTTTTTTTTATTCCTTCACGTTCCCAGTGAAACATAGGGCTTCAAGCTACAGGCTATAAGTTTCTGTAGCAGTGTTTACTTTTACAGGATGGGGTTGCTAGCCTCATACCCAACCTTTCCTCTATACCAGCTTTATTTTTGGCTTAGAGGTAAAGGAGTGCATCGACCGGGGATCGAACCCCGGACCATGTTAATGGTCGGCGAGCGTCTTAACTGCTATGCCATCAACGCCAGCCAGAAGTTAGATATCCTTAATATTGATGCATACTATCTTAAAAACGCGTCTGTAATATCTTTTTCCATCTGTCGAAAAGAATACTAGTGACCTCCACATATGGCATTTATCTTGGGACTACGCAGCATTGAACCTCAATCTGCCTTACAGTTCTGTTGCATCAATCAATACTGAAAAGTCTCCATTACCAGATATGAATGAGCACTCTATCAGAAGTAAACAAAATAATGAATGCATGTATAAACCAAAGTAATCACAAAAAAGACTTTCTCTAAATTATCAAGAGTTTGGTTTGTAAGAATTAGATTTATTTATACGAGTTTGACCACAGATTGATATCAGTTAGAGAACCATTGAAAACCTGCAGGGAGTACTGCCAGACAGGTCTTTCATCCTAGTTTCGGAACCATAGGTAATACGCACCCACCGCTAGGGTTCGAACCCAGGACCTTCCAGTTACAAGGCAAGCTGGCTCGTATACCATTCACTGAATTCTAAAAATATTCAGCCAACTGTAGATGAGTTTTCGTAAACGTGTATAGTACTTAAAACACTGCGAAATTTGTTCTACACCATTTGCAATCTTCAATATCAACACATTATTGTTACAGTTAATTATACTTGGTTATTTTATATTACTTATGAGTAGTATAAAAAGTAGGAAGGAAGTTTTCTGAAGTTTCAGCAGTGGTATAGGTGGTGTTTCACCCACCGAGTAGAGTTACTAGCCTCACATTCAAGCTTCCTTCTACATTGGCTAGTAAACTAGCCAAGGTTTTTAGGAGTATATCGATCGGGGAATCAAACCTGGACTATTCTTCGTGACGAGGATGAACTACAGAACCACCACCGACGCATAGAATACACAAACAAGCAAACAAATA
>OX235273.1:108921316-108989642 GCA_944472155.2 Trichobilharzia szidati | reverse complement strand
TCACCATATTTGGCCCGTGTTCTAAACGACAGAGACAATGTTAAGTGCGAAACCTATGACTTGCTTTGTTGTTAATAACATAATCTTAGGCTCTTTTATTTCTCTCTTATTTGTATTCTCTAATGAAAACCTTCTTAAACATAATAATAATCTACTTTATTCCGAAAACAGTACTTATAATACAGAATGGAATTCTCAGCATTTGTCACAGTATTGCATCTGATTTACTCAAAATATAAATAAAATTAAAAATTAAGACAAAATTAACCGGAGGAATTTGTCCACATTTACGACATAAAGTCAAAATATTCGAAGCACGAATTGAGATTATTAAATATAATAATAATAATAACAGTGAGTATGTTTCAAACAGTATCGTCGATTCAGTTTGAAAATTATCGCATGTTATAGATTATTGGATCTAATGTTCTGTTGATACTGTATAGTGAGGGGAAATACAAAATTAACAGTTATAACACAGCTTAAATGATGTTCACACTTATGAGAAAAAATAAACAAAATAAAAAAATTGAGATGATTATAAATATAAGAAATACAATAACAATAAAGAATGATGCTTTAAGGGTGGAGGAAATGGTTTATTTAGTGGCGCTAAGAAGATTTGTTAGTTCATTTCT
This sequence comes from Trichobilharzia szidati, assembly GCA_944472155.2. Classification (NCBI taxonomy): domain Eukaryota; kingdom Metazoa; phylum Platyhelminthes; class Trematoda; order Strigeidida; family Schistosomatidae; genus Trichobilharzia; species Trichobilharzia szidati. The sequence continues at coordinate 108,989,004 of OX235273.1, read as the reverse complement.
GACACTATTTTCATCACATAAAGTATGTGCTAAATATGGCATAGTGGAATTTTTATACTTAGACGTACGTGCATATAGTCTTCTGAAAAGACTTCTTGTTTTACCTGAGGAGACACAAAGTTGGAGCTGCGGGTAGTGTGGGTGCTCAGAGTTTGACAAAATTCCTTTAGCGAATTTGTTGCATGATATCAGGTGCTTATCAATGACAGTGTCAACGATGTGGCCTAATGGGATACCACTTGCCCTTTTGATAATCTTCAGAGTTCTCCAAAGTGTGACATAGCCTTTTTTAAGCAAACCAGGAAAGAATAAGAGTGAACAGTAAAGAAGAATAGGTAAGATGCACCAGTTGACAAACTGAAAGAGGAGGGGTTAAGTTATGCCTGAGTGCCTTAACTTCTTGATGTAAAAGTCAGACGAAATATTCTTTTAGAAATCGCTAAGACATGGGAGGACCAAGATAGGTCAGAAGAGAGAATTAATCCAAGATATCTAACTTCAGACTTGGTTTCTATATCAGTATCATCAATTTTACAAGGGTCATAGGAACCAACGGCTTCATTTAACTTTCGTTCACATCGAAAACTGAAATTAACAGTCTGACATTTGGAAGGATTAAGTTTAAGGCCATTAGACGAAGACCATTTGCTAACTCCTGATAGAAAGCTGTTCATCTTACTACAGTCTACTAAGAGTTAACAGACATTGAAGTAATTAGGTCATCGGCATACTTAACAAAGTTCATTTCATCAGAGTGAGGCAAGTCATGCAAGAAGAAAGAAAACAGAAAAGGAGAAAGGACAGCGCCTTGAGGGACACCAGCCTCAGTAAGCAACAAAGTGGACGACTTTCCCTGACATACAGTGTTTTACTTCCTTCCTGAGAAATAAGAATGGAGCCATTTGACAACCCAAGAGTCATTTTGAGTTTCAGCAAGCTTGTTTAGCAAAATGTTCATAGATGCTGTTTTGTTGTTAACAACATAATTTTAAACTCTTTTATTTCTCTCTTATTTTGCATTCTCTTGTGAACTACTTCTTAAACATACTTAACTACCTAAATTATTAACATTGGCTTACTTTTTTGTACTTTATTCTATTCCTTCTTTGTACGTCTACTGATTTCGACTATATTAGCATTATGAGTATTAAAAAATTGTCCTGTCATTAAACGTCATGTAATTATTAGTTTTTGTGGTTTTTTTTATTTTGTTCGGTAATATTAACTGACAATCTTGGTTGTGAACGCCATTATGACCACCTTAAAATTTTGTATTATGCCGGATTACTCACACTATCACTACAAAAACTGCATTAGACCTGACAATAAAACAACAACCCTGAAATATTATTTTATGATTGTTTAGTGTTGTTCAATCAAATTAACTGATTATCTTGGCGATAAACATTCTTAAATATCATTTCATAACTTCTTGTATGATTATAGCTTTGCTGTCGCCATGCATAAACATATCATAGCTTCCACTACCCAATACTGAGATACTGTTTTATGTTGTCTATTTTCCTTTCTACTTCTTGGTATTTTTTCGCATTTTTTTTATTATTTTTGTGTTTTTTTGTTTTTGTTGTTTTCATATTTATTTTCCGAAATACTCCTTTTAAATGTCTGATAAAATTAGATGCAATATTGTCCACACTATACCACTAGTACTGTTTCTAGAATAAAGCAAATTATTACTTACATACCTCGCGCTAGAATTGTGTCCTCCCTTTTAGACTGTTCAGGTGATCCAGTTTGGCTCGCCACTAACAGGCTTGCTGGCCTGCATGCACTTGGCTTTGGGCTAGCCTGTATTTACGCTGATTTGGCAGACATATGCTCGGGTTTCACCGTTTAACCGTTAGTTCTATACACCTAGGAAACAGATGTGTGGTATTGTATACATACAACTTTGAGTGGTAGGACAGTCCGCACATGGCTTGATGGAGAGTGTAGCCAACTGTGTAATGTGAAATGCATACTGCTATGAACATTGACATCTTGAACGTATACTGTGGTTAGGGGATATCCTGTGGCTACGCCTGTCCTAGGGTTAGCCTTTTATCTGTCATGATTCACTTGAAGTCATGGATGGTTTGAGTGACTTTCGGCACTCCTACCCGTACATCAACGTGGGTTGATGGTCAAAGTCTCCCTCGTAATTTCTCCAGACACAATCTGGAATAGGAATTCGGACTAAGTTCTTTGCAGAGAGTACATGACTTGTATTTACACTTAAATATTTATTAATAAATACTTCAATCGGAGCTGTATACACAGTCTTTGGTTGATGCCGAATGTGCGTAGGGCGCATAACCAATTTTATCCCAACCTTGGATGAGTATTAGATACCCAATATACTTAATTATATCACTATACGGAGGAAAATAAACCAACAAAAACTGCTCTAGTAACTGCTGACTCAACACTGAAATAGTAATTTGGAGACCTTCAGCTCAAATCCTACCTTCTATCATCACTCATTACATAAATAGCATTGAACTAACTTAATAACTATTTCCGATAGTCTCACCAACAATTATGAGTTCCTAATAAGCTTATTTTTATAGATAGAGTATTAGTTAATTAAGTTGTAACGAACAATTGAAAGGTGTAAGCAGACTATTGGCTCCTCTCTCACTAACTACACAGTAATTAGTCACTAAAACAGCAACCAATCTAAGATTGCATATTCGTAAACAACCAAAGTTTCGTAATCGAACGACTGTGTGGTATACAGAATGAGCATAGTGTTATCCAAACGCCACAGCAAAATCTGTTAGTTCGCAAATTTTCATGTAATGTTAATTCATTATGTTACAGATAACTGTCAAGACAAATTTTAAGACAGTTGATTTCCATCAACCTGAATGATAATATCTATAAATCTAAGCATCCTGCGTTTAATCGGTGATGTGACTACGATGGAATACTGGTAAATTTTGTTAATTATTAGAAAAAAGAGTTGCTTGGTAACGCTATAACATACATAAATGTTGATTTTTAATTTTCACCGGTCAACTGTTAAGGATTTAATATGGCGGTCATTCACACTGTCAGACGTCTTATTTATGATTCAGCATTGTTTATAAAAGTTAATTGTGAATTAGCTGTCCTTTCTGAGTTAGCTGATTTAATTGCGAAGCTTTTGTCTTCCCCCTTCTAGACAACAGCTTCAGCGCAGATTTTGGTATGGAACGAATTCATTTGAATTCTCCATGAATGATATAAGAGTATAAGGGTATACGAATAACTATGAGTACTTGTTAGTTGACCATGAATACGGTGGAAATAACTGTAGGATTTACGATATGGATGTTCCTAGTTCACTCACTATTTTCTTCATCTAACTGTCACTAAAATGTTATATGAAATACAGAAACTTAGGTTTAAAAAAAATTAGAGAAGAAAAGTGAAATCATAACGAACCTGTCTGCATATGATGTTAGTGAATAATATTTTCCCCATGTGTCGCAGTGATCGTTCATTTACCTTCTTAGCCCTAAATTTTCCTTCATCTCTGTTCTTTATACTGAGGCCTAAATAAAAATTGTATGTATAAATACATAAAGGTAACTTCAAAAGGTTCATTCATAGTTGCAACTCTTTTCACAGTTAGCCGTCACTGCCTAACCTTAAAAAATCCTTATATTATACTCATATTAGATGTGAACTGTGATTTGTTTCAGTAGAGACACCTAACTGAATTAGTTTTCATTCTTGTTATCACTCATCAAGCTTCAGGAAGTTCATTTTCTGAATAAAAGGAAAGTGCAGCTCATTATAAGGGATTTATTTCGCCCTATGCCTTCTGATATTTACTACTTAGACGTGAAAATATAATTACCAGAATGATAAACTTTTTCATCACTCACTCCACTAATCAATCATCTGATGAAATATTATAATAATAATAATAATTTGCTTTATTCCAGAAACAGTACTAGTGGTACAGTGTGGAATTTTCAGCACATATCTACAATATTTGCATCTAATTTTACCGACATTTAAAATAAGTATTACACAAAAAAAATACTAATAAGAAATCCGAAGACACCAACAGCAAAAAAAAACAGGATAAACACAAAATAATTATAAATGTGAAAAAGTACAAAACTCTACCAAAGTCTAATGCAGTGTTTGTGGTGGTAGTGTGAGTAATCCTGAATAATACAAAATTTTTTAAGGTGGTGACTATGGCGTTCACAACAATGATTGTCAGTTTAATATTGCCGAAAAGTATAGAAAATAAGAAAAAACAGCCACAAAACTAGTATTACATGATGGTTAATGACAGGACAATTTTGTAATACTCATAGTGCTAATAGAGTCGGAACCAGTGGATGCACAATAGAAGGGATATAGTAAAGTACAAAAAAGGAAGCCAATGTTAATATTTTAGGTAGCTAAGTATGTTTGAGAAGGAGTTCACTAAAGAATACAAAATAAGAGAGAGATAAAAGAGCCTAAAATTATGTCGTTAATAACAGAGCAAGTCATAAGTTTCACGCTTAACATTGTCTCTGTCGCTTAGAACACGGGCCAAGTATGGTATCGTTGAGTTCCTGTACTTGGTTGTACGAGCATAGATTCTTTTATACTGATTTCTGGTTTTACTTGATGAGATACAAGGAGAGAGTTGGGAATAGAGGGGGTGTTGGGGGTCGGAGAGTATGGTTTTAGACCATTTTTCGCATGTATTCAGATGCCTATCAACTAATGTAGTGACGAGCTGACTGAGATTTACACCGCTAGTCCTACTAACTACTTTCAAGATCCTTCTCAGGATGGCATAGTCCTTTTTCAGTAGACCAGGAAAGACTAACGGGGAGCAGTAGAATAGGTAAGATACAAGAGTTGACAAATTGTGAAAGTAGAGGTTGGGTGATTCCGGATTGTCTAAGTTTCTTAATGTAGTAGGTAAGACAGAACACTTTCCTAGAAATCATTAGGATATGAGATGTCCAAGTAAGGTCAGAAGATAGAACTAGACCGAGGTATTTAGCATTAGCCTTAGTTTCAATTTTAGTCCCCTCAATGCAACAGTCTTCATGAGAACAACGATCAAATACGGAAGATATTATATTCCGACGCTAATTGGAAATTTGAGGGACTAGTTCCTGTAAGAATCATGTTATGCAATTTACTAAGAATATATTACCCAAAATCAGATGTAACAGTGACGCTTCTAAGAATTTCCACCTTAAAAATCAATTTCTGTATCACTGTTATTCCAACAGCATGTACTGAATACTTCGCTGCACTTCTCAAAATATTCTCTTGTGTTTTTCAGATGGCAGGAAACTATTCCCTTGAGAATATAACCAAAATTAATGACCTTCTTCTTCTTAACTGAATTGATAATGTATCGTCGTCATTTATGTCTTCATGTTTATTTGAAATACTGACTTGTTAAGTTTCTGTAGAAGAACAGCTATTCACTGTACTTCTGCTAACTCTTTGAATTTTCAATGTAAGAATAAATTTAAATCGTTTAATTCATGCTTAAATGAAAAAAATGTGGATTATAATTCTTGATAGAATTTTTCATCAGTTAGAACTAAAGAAGTGATACTAAAACGGTCAAATTGATTGACGACATTTACTGAAACGAAATACATGAAACTGAGTGTATAAAGTAGAATTATGCAATACAACGAATCCTTTCAATAGTTTACACACAATGATAAGTTTTGTTATTGGTAAAATTTCGAGCAAAATTACTGCCCGTGCTCACACCACTGTTGGGATTGTTTTGTTCACACACACATTTATGATTTGTACTCATATATATATATAGTTCATTATATTTTTGCTCATTCATGTTTCTTGTAATCAGAATTATATTCCAATTTGTTGGTAGTTGTACTGAGCCACTCTTCTTACATATATCTGGTGTGACTTTAATGAATATCGATTGTGTTATAAGTCTTTCTTTCCATTTGTTCATGTTGGTTTTTAGAATACACACATTGTTCCAATCGATATTGTGGTTTTTGTCCCATGCATGCGCAGCTACTGATGAATTTGTTTTCAAGATTCTTATAGGCTTGTGTTCCTGTTGACTGATATTTAGTTAGGCGTTTATGTTCCCTCACACCTACTTCGAGTGGTCTGGACGTTCGCCCCACATATTTAGTTGGACAGTCAGCACAAGATATTTTGTAAATCAAATTGTTTTTATCCATCATTTTTGTGGGATCTTTCAGCTGATTTATTTTATTTTTGATTAGATTCGTCGGTTTGAAAGCTGTGTGAATGCCAATATTTTTGAGGTTTCCTTGAAATACCTCTGATCTACCATTTTTATATGGTATTGTGACTGTCCTTTTGCATTCTTCCATTTTGTCATTCTCCGGTTTTACCCACTTATTTCTCTTTTTATATTATCTCTTATAAATTCTTTTGGGTAGCTTTCTCGACTGGCATTTTGAATAGGACATTTATTTCTTTACATTGGTCCTATGGCGTTGTTGTAAGTCTACGTATTCTATCTGCAAGTCCTTGTATTAATCCTCGTTTCACTGTGAGTGGATGAGCTGAGTGATAATCAAGAAATCTTCCAGAGTGTGTGGTTTTCCTATATAGCGTTGTTTTAATGCTACCATCTGTTATTCTTTGTATTTTTCAGTCTAACATGGGCAGTTTCCCAATTTCATTCTCTACTTCCATAGTGAATTTTATTGAGTCGACATGGCTGTTTATGTGTGAGAAGAGTTTCTCAATATCGTTTTTTTTCACTATCACTAGTGTGTCGTCTACATATCTCCACCAACATTTCAGTGATGACCTGAATGGTTTAAGTGCATTCTCTTCCCAATAACCCATGAATATGTCAGCTATTATTGGTGAGATCGGCGATCCCATCGCCACTCCTTCATTTTGTTGGTGTGAACACGGGCAGTAATTCTGCTCGAAATATTACCAATAACAAAACTTATCATTGTGTGTAAACTATTGAAATATAAACATACTTTATTTGATCTAATCCACAATGTTCAAACCTTTTACTGATATTAATACAACGAATCCTTAATTTCGAGCTTATCAAAATGTATGAAATTTATGTTTTCCAATTTACATTTCTACACGAAACAATTCATGTTGATACTTTTCTCGAAAAAACTATTCGACTGAAAATGTGTGTTGCTCTCATTTTAGGATTCATCGTTTCAGTGGGTCAGCATCTTGGTTAACAATCAACGTCCCATTTAAGTTCCATCTCACCTTGTTTATTTCTTGCGTTTCCAGCTCTTGCATCGCTTTGCATTGCTGCGTTCTACTAAACTAAACTAAACTAAGTAGTAGTCCCTCCAAAGTAAGAATAACACGTTGTTATTACTCACTTGTGAAGGGAAAACAACAGCCACTCGCAGGAGACTAATCCGGTTTTATAACATTATATTCCGATTCGAAAAACATGAAACTGTACCGGTTGAATCTTACTTCAGTTTTACAGTTTTGATTCGTACACCGTTATTTACATTTAACAGATGCGTGAGTCAAAATTCTTATCATCCGTTGGTTGCTTCGTTGTGTACATAATTGGCGTATGCGTTTTGTGGAGAATTTTAGATATGCCTTAATAAGAGAAGACCTAGCTAATTGAGGTTATTGTATATGTTCACTGAATAGAAGTTAACCACTGTTTTTGAATAAAAAATACCACCTTAACATAATTAAACATACAGCTCCTTTCCCACAGAAATTCGAATATAATTAAGATTGAAATTTCCTCATTGCTTAATCATTACTTGGCTTTATTCAGTAGTATATATCAGGCAGTTGATAAGTAGACAGTGAGAAGTATTTTTGGAATCACAGTCACCGGATCAATGTCGCTTCTCAGCATGGTCAACTCAGTATGCAAATATCTTGAATGTACAGAATCCTTGAGAATAATCTTATTTGGTCTATGATGAATAAGATGGTAAACGGCTCATCCAAATGAGAAGCTGATTATTAATGGAAAAACAAAATCAATGACATGAAGCCCATGGAACTGGTGAAAACAACAACTTTAAGATGAAATTATGTCAGGGGAATTCATGTATAGTATCTGCAGAGACGCAGAATACTTATAAATACTTATAAACTCTGAATTTCATAAAATGTTGATGGATTGTTAGTCAAACATCACCTGGAAACATCAAATAAATTCGATTTATAACAAAAACAGTGGAGGTGATGAAAATAATCAACCAACAGCAATACCAACCAGCACCAGTCATCATCATTGGGAGAGACTTAACAGGGGGTTTGCTTCATTCACTTCTCTAAGAAGCACTGTTTCAACCACAGGCAACAGTATGGATGAAGAGCTATCAAAGCCAAACATAATCGGAAAGGCAAGATATGCCTACACCAACATGAAAACAATTTATGAAACCTCTGCTGCTACTCAGCATAAAGAAAAAGTTTTAAATTTTCAACACAAATGTGAAGTCGATCAGTGCTTCAACATGGGGCAGAAACTTTACCGGTGTGTTAAGCAAATACTTACAATAAGTTGCAGACTTTTATTAATTTTAATTTTTTTATATTTTTGATTACAGCCTGATTCCACACTGTATTTTTTGGTAGAGGTATGGAATTTTTCAGCATGTGATATCGTTAGCCCAAATTTTGTGGGCCAACCATAGATATCGGGTGTGCGTCGGTAGGGGATCGAACTCCGAGCAATGTGCATGGTCGCCAAGAGTCCTAACCACTACGTCACCGACGAACACAGTTACCCTCGTTCCATACTGAAATAATTAGTGACGAAGAAATCTGACAACAAACTAACCAAGAGCTGATTGACTGACAAAAATGGAGACGAAAGTGGAAATGGAATGAATGGGCCTTCCAATAACGTAACATAATGAAGGCCATCGCTCCAGTGGAACCACAATGAGAAGTGACGAGGGGGTAATCGGTGTGAGGGTAACATGGTGGGTATCGTGCAAAGAGAGAGTTTACAGGCAATCTAGCAGCCATCTGAAGGAGACAGCAGACAGTAGAACCACGTGATTTGTTGCTGAAACCCTATGTTCCACTTAGAACCCGAGGGAAGAATAATAAAATTGTAGCTATCCATAGGTAATTCTGCATTATTCAGCAGAACCTAACACTGAATACAACCAGAAATATTCGTCTTTTGCTGACTTTAAAGCATTTTGTGACTGTATGGGTGTCAAGGAAGTTGTGTTATCCATACATTAGGACACAGAGATTGGTTTCCTGCTTTCAGACTAGAAGGAGTCGGTTTCGTTAGCAGCAGAGGAAATTAAGGAGATAGAAATCCGTCAACTTCAGGTATGGTCTAAAATACCACAATAAACCTGTTCAGGTCTAATGATTGAAAGTCACTGAGAAATACACATGGAAATATGCCATCGTAACCTATCGAGCACGAATAAATGAAGAATTATATGAGTTACATTTGGTGAAAATCTTTTAGAAACTCCCCACGAGTCATTGTAATGCACTGCTCCTGTGATGTTACATTTATCAAGGCAGATATTCTTCTATCGACTTAGTAGATCCAAGTATAATGTGACGTGATAGACTGACAGTTGATTTTTACAATCTTAGCTACAATGTGGACACATAAATTCCGTAGCGTATGGTGAAACGGTTGGATGGTTCACTGACACCCCATCAGTTTAACACTTATAAGAGCAAGTGAACAAATTTGATTACTTGACATTTCACCAAAAAGCAGATGAAAATAATTGCAGAACACACCGCATAGACTTTCTAGTTCATTTGTAGATATCTTAGTGCTTCCTACTCCCATTCGTCACAAAATGTCCATATTACGTACTATTACCTTCATCACTTGTTTTTTTCTCCTCTGTTCAAAGTAATCCTGTTGTAGTAATAAGCACGAAATGGGATATCTTCATTGAATTGGACCCTTGAATGTTAAAAACTTACAAAATAAATGAAATAAGACATATGCAATGAGTGAAAAACTGTTTGATAGAAAACCTACGCCTGATTCATCCAGTCATCACATTTTTCGGCAGAGTAACCGAATACGTACCTGTAAGTTGTAATGAGGAAATCAATGCATTTTATAAAATGCTGTCGAAGCTACAGTCGACACTACGTAGAGCAAATGGACTAAGCTTATAAGAATAAAGTATACTGCAGTTATAAATTAAAGTTACAACTTATCGAAGTTTAATACTTTAGATAAGTAAAAAGAGAGAAAAGTTAAAAGATGAAAATCTAAAGCAGCAGAAAAAACAAAATTTGTCTCGTGACACTCAGAAAATGTCTCTCTGCAATAATATTCAGGGTCGTTTTTATGCTCAATCTCTTCTGATGCCCTCTATAGGCGTTTTGAGAAATTCAGTGGTGAAACAATCACGTATTGCGGTCTATGCGTGTTACAACATGTCACGTGTTCACACACAATGATAAGTTTTGTTATTGGTAATATTTCGAGCAAAATTACTGCCCGTGTTCACACCACTGTTGGAATTGTTTTGTTCACACATTTATGATTTGTGCTCATATATATATATATATAGTTCACTATTTTTTTTTGCTCATTCATGTTTCTTGCATTCAGAATTATATTCCACGACCCTATACCCTAATCACGAAATCAGCTGAAACCATGACGAACAAAACAATGCAAGAAACAGCAAAGATAGTTAGACAGATGAAAGCCATAATTGGTAGGTGAAAATGGTTTGAAATTATGCCAAAATCATGTAATACACCTAGGATATATGGTGTGGTAAGATAAATTTGCATAAAGAGGGATATCCAATAAGACCGATTGTAGACTTTAGAAACACACCAACGTATGTGCTGGCAAGATTTCCGTCAACCATACTAAGACTGACAAGAGATAACTCAAAAGCTAGAATAGTAGATTCATTCGAATTATTGAGGCGACTTAAACCACTAAAATAGAGGAAGACGAAGTACTAGTCAGCTTTGATGTAAACAGTCTCTATACGAAAATACCCATTCATCGGATGGCCATGAATGCACTGAAAACGAGATTAAAAGAAGATAATGGCCTTAAAGACAGAACACAGTTATCCGTAGAAGAGATAATAAAAGGGGAGGAATTCTGTCTGACAACAACATATTTCACACTCGAAAGGAAAATATACCAACAAACTGAAGGAAGAGTAGCCATAGGATTGCTTATCTCACCAATAATAGCTGACATATTCATGGATTATTGGGAAGAGAATGCTATTAAACCATTCACGTCATCACTGAAATGTTGGTAGAGATATGTAGACGACACACTAGTAATAGTGAATAAAAACGATATTGAGAAACTCTTCTCACACATAAACAGCCATGTCGACTCAATAAAATTCATTATGGAAGTAGAGAATGAAATTGGGGAACTGCCTATGTTAGACTGCAAAATACAAACAGTAACAGACAGTAGCATAAAAACGACGCTATATAGAAAAACCACACACTCCGGAAGATTCCTTGATTATCACTCAGCTCATCCACTCACAGTAAGAAGAGGATTAATACAAGGTCTTGCAGATAGAATGTGGAGGCTTACAACAACACCAGAGGTCCAGTGTAAAGAAATAAACGTCCTATTCAAAATGCCACTCGAGAAAGCTACCCAAAAGAATTTATAAGAGATAATATAAAAAAGAGAAATAAGTGGGTAAAACGGGAGAATGACAAGATGGAAGAATGCAAAGAACAGTCACAATACCATATAAAAATGGTACATCAGAGGTATTTCGAGGAAACCTCAAAAATATCGGCATTCGCACAACGTTCAAACCGACGAATCTAATCAAAAATAAAATAGATCAACTGAAAGATCTCATAAAAATGATGGATAAAAACAATTTGATTTACAAAATATCTTGTGCTGACTGTCCGACTAAATATGTGGGTCAAACGTCCAGATCACTCGAAATAAGAGTGAATGAACATAAACGCTTGCCTAACTAGAGATCAACCAACAGGAACACAAGCCTACAAGCATCTTGAAAACAATTTCATCAGTAGCTGCGCATGCATGAGACAAAAACCACAATATCGATTGGAACAATGTGTGTATTCCAAAAACCAACATGAACAAATGGAAAGAAAGACTTATAACAGAATCGATATTCATTAAAGTCACACAAGATATATGTAACAAGAGTGGCTCAGTACAACTATCAACAAATTGGAATATAATTTTGATTACAAGAAACATCATTGAGCAAAAATATAATGAACTGTATGTATGAGTACAAATCATAAATGTGTGTGTGAACAAAACAATCCCAACAGTGGTGTGAGCACGGGCAGTAATTTTGCTCGAAATTTTACCGATAACAAAACTTATCATTGTATATAAACTATTGAAATATAATAATACTTTATTTGATCTTAACCACAATGCTCAAACTTTTTGCTGATATTAACGTATAATTCTGATTACTACTTACAGCAGTTCTCAACTGTATATACATTTTCATTTCCAAATCAATATTCACTGTCATATACTGTAAACGGTATTTCGTGATTGCAGAAACGAATAGACTATTCCTGTATCATTTTATCACAAATAGATGTTTCAACTAGACAGCACCGTTTAAGAAAAGTTAACGGAAAAGCCAAAATTTTTATTTAGAATTCAACTAAGTATTGCACAAAAGAGTAACCAACTTTCTGTCTTATGAAACTTGATTGGTCATCCAATATACTACGTGATCAGCAATATACATAAAAATAGACATGGCATTACTATTTCCATCACCTTTCATACCTTTAAATCTTGGTTTGTAGTTGAGGCTGTAAAAAAAACATAACGGTAGATATACATTTATCACTGAGTCTTCAATCTTCTTCCAATCTCTTAATATGTGCGACATTCCGCGAACATTTCAGGATACTTCAGTAGTGTCAGATCATCTCGGCTGTTGAAAAATGTGATGATTTTCTTTTACTAGATTTATTGTGACAAATGACAGCTGGAATTCTAGTCATTGCTCAAATCCTGTTACTACTTTGCATTTCGTAGCAGAATGGTTGTCCTGTCTGTGCTAGTCTTGACCTAATCACTATACACCTATGCAATGATGGTGGCAGTGTTATATGCAGATTAACAAGTTCGAAGAGAAATTCATAATTACTACTGCAAGCAGTGCTCATGGAATAAATCGAGATTTCATTAAATACATGAAGTTTGAGATTTGACACATCTCACATGTTGTGATTGACAATTTATCAATTTATTACTATTTGATTCTGCTAATTACTTCTTACTTGTTGATTTGAAGTTTCCAAATCAATGAGTGTACATCTTGATAAGGTGGGAATGATAGGTTGATGCTTAACCTCGCCTTCTTTACAAGCTTAGAACAGGCTGGTACTCGTCAATTTAAATACACAGTACAAAAACTTTGCCAAATACGAATGTATGAAATCTTTATTCTCCTTTTTGTCACCTGGTTGACATCTATTCCGTGATTGCTTATTGAAATAAGGCATATACTTTGCGTTGTTAAAAATTACGTAAATACCATGTTTGCATCAAGAGAAATAGATACAAAGGTATTGATTGGATTTCTTTCTGGGTTTTTGTGGCTATCTCCCAGAAATCGACAATATTTTGCCCGCAGGTATTTAGAGAAATTTATTAACAACAAGTAGGATACTAACAGCTGACTCCATTATTGCAAAAGGTCTGGAGGGAGGGAAAAGTACCTACTGACTGGAGGAAAGGTTATCCCGTGAAACTACCAAAGAAGGGAGACTTAGGACTCTGTAAGAAGTGGCGAGGAATCATGCTCCTGCCGACGCCAAGGAAAATTCTGAGTTACGTCATCCTGGAGAGAATAAAGGACGCACTGGATGCAGAATTCCGACTAGAACAAGCTGGATTCAGGAAGGGCAAATCATGTTCTGACCAAATTGCAACTCTACGCATCATCATCGAACAAAGCATGGAATGGCAATCAAACCTCTACCTCAACTTTATAGACTTTGAGAAGGCCTTCGATAGACAACGTTGACCGCGAAGTAATTTGGAAACTACTCGAGTACTACAGCGTACCCCAAATATTCATCAACCTTATTCAACAGCTGTACGACAACGACACATGTCAAGTGATCCACAACGGAAAACTCAGCGAGGCTTTTGGAGTAAACACAGGAGTCAGAGAAGGGTGCTTATTACCACCAATGATATTCCTAATTGTGGTCGACTGGATTATGCGTCAGACAGTGGGAAACGAGAAGACAAGGATATCCTGGACCGACGTGAAGAACCTAGAAGACCTGGATTTCGCGGATGATTTATGTTTGATGTCACACAAAATCGAAGATTTACAAGCGAAAACCGACAAACTGGTCGAAGAAGCAGCAAAGACAGGACTGACTCCAGGTGGACATAGACAAGACGGAGGTTATGTAAATAACAAACCAACAATAATAACAACAAATGTCAAATGCTCTTCAACTGGATAACAAGATTGCCGTGATTACTTTTGCAGTAATGGAGCACTAACCGATTAAGCCGAGGATGTCTCTTTTGAATAAGAAAAAGTATATTTCACCTGATGCATAACATACTCATATACACTAAGGTATTCGTCAAAACAACAAATAAAATATGAGTAGGTAATGGCGAAACGTTAACCTAATATCCAGATAATAACTTCTGCCATACAACACAATGTATTCAGATACTATGATTAGCACCGAATTCTGAGTATATAGATACTTAGATGCACCGAATAAAGTCGTAAGTATTCTTTGACTGGAATCTACAGATGGCGGCAATGTCGTCATAAGATTCGTGTCAATTAAATCCTAACAAGTAACGTCACTGGAATGGAAAATCATTGCTAAATAGTTATGCTACTGTCTAATAAATCAGTAGCTGAAGTGTTTATTCAGTAATTGTCAGTAACATTCTTCACCTATACCACTCCGCTTATGTTTTCGTCTACGTCAGTATATCAGAAACAAAATAAGTGTTAGCATGATGCATTCGCAGTGCAACGTGTGGAGAAAAAATCCTCTTGTGAATAACAAAACAGTGCAGAATTTCTTAAAGATTTTAAACTGCAAAATATTCACTCAATTCCAGAACAGGATCTTCACGTATTGATAATGATAATAATGACTGACGACATATCATGACACACTTATACGTGATTTTCAGTAAAGCATGCCTCACGTCAACTGCATATAAAAAAACGAAATTCGTAGTTTTAAGTGTTCATCAGACGATTATAGAGCCATTGTAAACAACATCGATTCATCTACGACTCACTGACAGCTGCAAATCCAAAAATGTATTTCCTCCACAGAATGAATTTCAAAAGACCTAACTACTGCTCAAACACTTTCAAATTCGCTCTGCTCAAGTCCTTGTCAGATGCCGAATCCCGAGAAATGCACGTATATTTCGCACTCTGTCATATAAAACGGTTTGGAATTTTCTCTATGCCGTTTTTCAATTTCTGAATTAAGGATACGACCCATGAGAAGTTCCACAATATTTCAGTGGATTGACTCAGCAACTATTACTGGAAGTGTGGCAACAAAAAAGGTATTTAGAATGTCTACTAAATCATTAGATCCCCACTTTCGTAGTAAAATTTGAAATAGAACAAAACACCTAACAATAGCATGGTCAGACAAAGGATTATCTTTCTCATTTATATGAGTTACTTCTTTGGGTGGTAGATAAACACTTATTTAAAAGCTTAGATAGACACTGACTGTAAACACTTTCTACTGGTCTAAGCATCTGCTACTGATGGGAATGAGGGAATGCGAAGAGGAATCGAGAGCTTGTTGGTAGTCGTGGAACGTTTTGAATAGAGTGGAAGGGATGTGTCGCTGAATGCATGAAATAAATGTCGACAAGAATCATAATTTCCATGGAAGGTACCGAGATTACACGAGTACTGGACGTAAGGCTTATTCACCTCTAATCCATTATTTTTACAGGAAAAAAGTATCTAGTGGTGATTATTATTATTATCGAATCAATAGATTTCACTACACTACAGCGTCTGACAGATCTGCATACTTGTATAATTGATCAGATGGATCCTGGGATAAATTGAAATGGAAGAATGATAATTAATTTTTGGTAATCTCAGCTGCACTGCTGACATATAAATCTGGGAATGTTTAGTGGGACAGTTGGGTAATTCACCGTAGACATACAACTGTAACACATACAGGATCAAGGGAATAACTATGACAGGTTAAAACAATTTTGAAAGAAAATCTCTCCCCAACACATTCAGTCTTACTGTGTTGTTTAGAAATGGAAGAATACTTATCAGTGAGTTGTACTGAGAAAATGAATGCATTTTCTTAAAATGCTGTTAAAGTCTCAACCAACCACTCTTTTAATTTATAAGAATAAGTCAACTTGTCAGATAACAAAACTGCTACAATTCTGAAGAAAAAATACTGCTTATCGTATTTAAATACTTTAGACAAATGATAACAGAAAAGTTAAATGACAAAAATCCAGAGGAGCAGAAAGAAAACAATATTTCTCTTGTTTCACTTAGAAATTGTCTTCCTGTCATGACATTAAAAGTCGCCTTTATACGCAATCCCTTTTGATTCCCTTTACCGATGTTTTTCAAAATTCAAAAGCCAAAGAATCACCTCTTTCATCTTCTGCGTGTTCAAACGTATTACACACACATGTATAATTCTCATAACTATTTAATGCAGTTCATAGTTGTTTCTTTTCAAAAGCGACTTGCAAATCAATACTCTTCGTCATATATTGTAAACTCTATTTCGTTATTTAAAAAAAGTATGGAATATTCCTTTCTCATTTCAACCAGGAAAAAGTTGACTGAAAAACTAGAATTTTTGTATTTGGAATTCAACAGAATCTCACACAGATGAGTAACTGGCTTTCTGTATTCAGAAGCTTAGAAGATCAGAGAAATTACTCGATGACCAGCAGTATTCATAAAAATATAGACGGTGTTACCATTTCCGTATCGTTTCACACATTTCACAACATAGACGGCACTGAAATAGAAACCAAATCGGAAATTAAATACCTAGGTGTCATTCTATCTGCTGATCTCTCCTGGTTGTCTCATATCTTGATGATTTATAAGAAAATATTCCGTCTTACCTTCTACATCAAGAAGTTAAAACATTCTGGTATTACCCAACCCTTACTCCTACAATTCGTTAATTCTCGCCTATTATACTCTATTGTTCCCCCTTAGTTTTCCCGGGCTACTGAAGAAAGACTATAACATTTTACGCAGGATGTTAAATGTTGTCAGCAGAGTAAGCAACGTGCCACTTAACCAGCTTGTTAATATTTTGGTTGACAGGCACATGGACTCATGTGAAAAGTGGGCCAAATCCATTTTATCTAACTCACACCACTCTCTTCACTCACAACTCTCCCCCTGCATCTCATCAGGTAAAACCAGAAGCCAATATAGAAAACTATATGCTCGCACCAGCAAGTACAAAAACTCAACCATACCCTACTTAGCTCGTGTTCTCTGTGATAAAGAAAGCATTAGGCGTGACACCTATAATTCATTAAATAGACAGTAGTACAACTGGATCTCGTCTTTCCGACTCATATCATTTATAGGTACAACATTTTCTTTCTTTCTTTTCCTTTTCTCTCTCTTCTTTTTCCGTTATGTGCTGCTTTGTCTCTTTCTCTCGCTTACGCCAGTTAATAAGACAGCTCCCACTTTTCTAAAACCTTCAAACACTGTTTCAGCTTTACCTTTGATACTGACATGCCAATGTATTGTTGTAATAATGAACTGTTGGTTTCCTCAAACTATGTAGAGTTCTATTTATTGATAATGTACTAACTGGATGCAATACTGTAGTAAAAATGCTGAGAATTCCATTCCGTATCACGAGTACTGTTTTTGAATAAAGCAAATTATTATTATTATTAAAGTCTCTATTCGGAGTAGATACTGCCAAGAACATAACACCTAATATACATTTATCAGTGGGTCATCGCATTCTTCCAATATTCTAATGTGTACATATTTCCCCCATTATGTACTACTAAGAAACTGTGGAGATATTTCATCGAAGTGCAACATTTTGAAAATATTTTCGAATATTTCAGCAATAGTTGCAAGATATGACAGTTTTCGTTCACTCCATTTATTGTGACACATGACATATATGATTTCAGTCATTTCTTTCTACTCTGCACGTCTGTGTCTATCCTTCAGTAGCCGTCCAATGTTCACCCAGCAACTCAAAGATGTCTTACCTAAGCTTAGCTCTTCTTCATGCATATACCATCTCAACTGTTCCTGTGGTTCAAGTTATATAGGGCGCAGGATTAGGCAGGTTCGTCTACGGGTTCAAGAACATTTACCAGCTTGGTTCGGCAAGGGGGAAATTAAGTGCATAAAAAGCTCAATCCAGTCACACTTGGTCGATACTGGACATCATATCGATGTCAACACAGCTTTCAGGGTTATATACCGAATTCCGAAGTCGTTATCACGTACAGTTCGCTTACGTCTTCTACACATAGCTGAAGCTGTTGCAATAAGATCGACTAAACCATAACTTTATATCCAAAAGGAACACGTCCAGACGCTGTTCCTACAGTGGCCAAACTTGGATTGATGATTCTTCTTCTCACCAATAGTGCTCCCTCCCCTTAACCCTCTTGGTGTTTTTTCCTTTGCTTATTATTACAAATATTATTATTACAATTATTATTATTGTTATTATTATTATTCGTCATAATTTATGCCCTTCATGCAAACATTCTCTCAATGCTATCGAATTTTTTCGTTTATACTATCCGGACTTATTATTAGTGATATTATCTCTTTTCTCAATATATGCCTCCACCTGTTTCATTTCACATATTCTTTATCTCAGTATGAACCTCCCATTGCAGTCTTACTATCTCCTGTTTAACACAGACCACTTTGTACTAGCCACTCACCTGACACCTTTTATAACCTTGAACTGACTTGTCAATTTTCCTACCCCACACTCTACAAATCTATTATGACTCATCACCATTGTCTCCCGTTTTACAATATTTTGTAATCGAATTCAGCCTAGCATGTTTGTCACACAAATATGAATATATATTTTGACACCCCATAACCACTAATCTGTTATTCTACGTTAAAAATGTATCTGCCGCATAACTGGCCTTTATTGTAACGACAGCAAATATTACATTTTATAATTGTAAGAACCTGAATAGGACAAATTATTGAAAAGAATATTCTTCATTCAGATTGAATTTTAATTTCTTAAATTGTCTTACCGCTTTGCATTTTGTCACAGACAACTGTCCCCTCTAAGTGAGTTATACTTCATTCATCATAGATATACGTAATGTCAGCAGCGATGTAATACTTTAGTAAGCATTATTCACTATTATTGTAGACAGCCGTAAAGCAATAAACCGAGAGTTCGTTAAATACGTGAAGTTCGATATTTGCCATATTTCTGGTGTGATGACTGACTATTTCTATTGGTCTGTTGTGTAAATGTTCAATATTAATATTTATCTCTGCTTATTATTCCTTTTTAGTGGATTTGAAGACTAACGGAGAGATTAGTGGTGGGCTTGGTAGATTCACGCCTAATCTACCTTCCTTTTCAGGGTTAAAACCAGTTAGTATTCTGCGTTCACAATACACAACACGAATGATTCTACCAAATAGGAATGTCTGACATTCACATTCTCCAGTTTGTAGTCTGATTCACTAGTATTCGATGGCTGCTAAATACAAATACGGATATATATTGAGTTCGCCAAAAATTAGTTAAATACCATATTTATATCAAGAGAAACAAACAGATAACTACGCATAGAAGGTCGTTCTGGGATTTGAGACAGTCCTCTTGAAGCTGACAATATCCTGTCCACAAGTATTTACAGAAATTCAATAACTAAAGGGAAGCCAATAGCAAATGACGAATACTCTCTAACTTCATAACAAAATTGCCGTAATTACTTCTACAGTGATGGATCACTAGTCAGCTAAGTCGAAACTGTTTCATAGTATGAAGACCGAAGAGATTTCGACTGATCCTAAAAAATACTCACATACACTTAGGTACACATCAAATCAATAAATAATTATTGAGTAGGTAATGACGAAACTTTGCCAAAATTCCAGATATTGACTTCTGATAAAGAACAAAACGTATTCAGATGCTCTGATAAGCACCAACTCCTGAGAATGTAAATGAGCACAGAATAGAATCGCAAATATTCTTAGACTGAAATCCACTGATAATGGCAGTGCTGTCATCTGATTCAAGTCAATTAAATATTAACATGAAACGACACTGAGAGGAATATTTCTGCTAACTAATTTTACTATTGTCATTAAATAAGTAGCTTAAATGTTAATGAGGTAATTATCGGGCCTATCCTCCATCAATACAGCCTCACTGATCATTTCGTCTGTCATCTTACCATATACTAAATAAAGATAAGTGTCATGTTTTCGAAATGCATTGTATGAAGAAGAAACCATCTAGTGAATAGAAAAATGCCCTGTTCTGGACAATGTACTGTCACAAAATATTCATTTAGTTCATGTACGTGATCTTCACGCAATAATAATAATAATAATCCTACACAGCATATCGTGATATTCAAGAAAGCATGCCTCACGTCAAACAAATGCACAGAAACGACGTTCTTAGTTTCAACTGTTCGCATACAACATCACTTAATCCACCACCCTCCGACAAATGCACATTTCAAATGTAACTTTCCTCTGAAGGAATTTGAAATGACCCAACTACTCCCCGCATGCTTTCATATTCTACTCGCTCAAGTACTTGACAAAACACGAATTTCGTCATTTAGTGGGTAATTATGTCTCAATTTGTATCGTGCTAAACATGATTATTCACAATTATTTTCGTGATATGTACAGAAATTGTGTGAGTTATCATCATTCACTGTAACGCTCACAAAATTTATGTCGTGGTCCTGTTCAAATCTTTTTTATTCGTTTAGGGTCCCAGTGGAACATATGGATTCCAGCTAAGTGGTGGTTAACAAGCTTAAACGGACACTGACTATCAAAGTTATGTAAGTGCTTCATACATAATCAGGCGTCTGAAACTGTGGGAAATGATAAAATGCGAAGGGGAATTGTAAGCTTGTTTGGCAGTCGTTGAGAGATTTGAACACAGTGTTGAAGAGATGTGTGGCTGAACGCATGGAATGAATGACAATAATAAGAATAATAATTTTCATGGAAGGTACTGAGACTACAAGATAATTTCACAGAAGGCCTGTTCATTCCTGATCTGTTAATCCTTTTTTATGATGCTCATTTTTATTGTTATTATTAGTATTATTATCGAATCAACAAATTTCAGTGAACTACACCGTCTTACTGATCTGCATACTTGCATCACGTATTCTCACGGACTGTGGGAATTTCCATATCACTCAACGCACTGAATTCTATTTAAAGGTGGATTGTAAAACACTTGGCTTAATAAAAATGAAGGAAATGTTGCAGTCTCACATGTCCTTTCGGGAAACTCTAAATGGAACTACTGAAAATAGGGAGAAATACGAATTTACAATTTCTGTTATCTGGAATATTACTGTTGATGAAAACTTTGATACACGGATAATACAGATATATAATTACCTAAATTTTGATTTCTAAACATCTGCTGCAGCATAAAATTCCATCCAGAACTAGAATGAATGACCCTGTTAATTTAAATAACCTTGAAGAAACCTCAGTCATCGCATTGCATTCATTAGCATGTAGTCTCACAGTGGATAGGATGGGGCAGGGTGAGAGTAATAAAACGTAATATAGTTAGGTGGTGAGAGAGGTTAATCACTAAAGCTTTCTTTATCGATACAACATCGCACACGTACAATCGAAGTGATGCAACGCTCACACCGGAAAAATATGGAAAGTGGCGACAAACAGGAAAGGCAAATTGGAGAGAGTGGAAGAGAGAAAAACTACACAAGACAAAGTATGAAAATGTGTGACTCAGTTAATCAGATTATGAGGTATAATTTAACCTCGAAACGTCATCCAGCTTTTATTACTGCATCAGTGTGTGACATTTCGAATAATCTTATCTAATATGAAATTCATGGATAATCCCCATCCAGGTATTAATGAAAACAAAACACGTAGATCAGCGAAGAGTCTCTTTTCGGCGAATTCATCTTCTTAGCTGTACAGTCGCAAATATATATGCATTGTTTTGTATGTATGTGTACATTAAGTTTGTCAAACAAAGTTACAATTGGTTAAGGTTAATTTTAACTAAACAAGTGAAGGTTGGTAATACAGGTCAAGAAAATTAAGTGTTAGTGAAACTAGGGTAGTAACAAAGGTGATGAGTTGTCACAAACAGTTGTAATAATAATAGTGAGTTTTACTCAGGATGCAGATAGAAACAAAGTAGAAATTATGTAAGAGATCTAAGTGGATACAAGAATTACAATTGCTTAAGGTTATTTTAACTAAACAGGTAAAGGTTGGTGCTAGGATAGTAACAAAGGTGATGAGTTGTCACAAACAGTTGTTAAAAGAAGTTATGTAATAATAATATGAATATTTTGATGAGTGAGTTTTACTCAGGATGCACATAGAAACAAAGTAGATAATACGAAACTATGTAAGAGATCTAAGTGAATACAAGAATTATAAGCAACTAAGGAACAGGCAAAGAAACAAAATTAAGTTATCAAAATAAAATAAAATAAAAACTCAAAAAATCAAAATATTGTTACCATGAGAGTAGAAGTGGTTGAGTAATCTTCTTTTGTATGCACAGCTCCGGTTTTTCCATGTGAATGGCTAGAGCTTCAGCGATACAAAGGAGACGAAATCGTATTGCCTTTGACATGTTGTTCTTGACTCGGTAGATTACTTTGAAGGAGGCGTTCGTTGAAATGCAATGATCAGTGCTGACCAGGTGTTCAATTATCGCACTCCTTATTGCACGACTATATAATTACTTGCAAACAAACTACAAATTTTATCAAATCAGGATTTATTAAATTCATCAAGTTCCAGTATAAATGTTCAATGAAACACTCTACATTCAAGGATTTGCATTTGAAGATATAAGACTGAAAGACACATGACTTCCATTGAATTAGTTACGCGAAACTACTTATGTGTATATTTTCATATAGATAAGGTAGAAGGAGTATATAGGATTGAAATTCACATAAATTGCATTGCGGTTCAATTGTGTCACTTAAATGAACAGTTAGTTATCAGAGACATAATCGCAAAATGCTTAATATTTATAATGATAATAGTGTGGTGAGTGCTACTTATAATCCGATATAAGTAGTATATCAGAAACGAAGTAACAATATGTTTGGCACACTGGAAAGAGCAATCAAAGAAGGGAACTATGAGAAGAATGTTGCCATATGATGCAGAATCCAAGAAGCTATCGAATGAGACGATATTTGACCAATTCGTCAAGGATGTGGTAAATGATGTGCAAATGGCCGGTTGAGAATATGGTATACCAAATTTAGCTATGTACCATACACGTTTCATCTCCTCAGTCTTGTCTTCCTTACAATAGTATTCATAACAGCAGTAATGTTAACGAGTAAAGATAGTGGTACCGATAAAGAGTAAACTTTAGTGGATCATGAATAATTATAAGGAGTAGAATAAAATATATAAAACAGTAAGGTGAATAAAAATTACAGGTAATAAGTAAGCAATACTACCACAGTGGATTCATAGTGACCACTATTCTCTTCTATACACAGAGGTTGGGTTAATAAACTTTGAATCCACAATTTTCTACATTTGCAAGCATCTTCCTGTTTGTTTATCTGCTGACAGCAATGAATTAGTTGACAGGGTCAATTTTATGCGCTTATTTTACAAGGTGCATTGGTATTCAACTCCTTGGCGCTTTAACCGCAGCTGTTTTCAACCACCCTGGGAAATGCCCCAACATGCAAGTAGACGACCAACTTTTTGTACGACCAATGTATTCACTCCAAGAAACACGCTCAAAATGATACAAGCAATTTGAAGTGTGCAGGATTTGCTATAATAAAAAATAAATATTGGAAAGAGCCTTTGAAGAGCATATTTTGCGGTGAGTGGTATTCATCGGTGCATTATCTTTGAAAATGTGAAAAACATAATACCTTTTCTGATGGATGAAGGGGACAGACGCTCGTTGACGAAATGACAGACATTTTTGAGCATATTACTGGCAGTGGTTAGCTTTACATTTTATTAATTGGAGTCATAATGATGGAGACTTTTAGCTCAGATAGATGTGCTCGTGTACTCTGCTGCTGCACACCATCTTCCTTGATTGCTTCAATTTGTCCTGGGCTTTTGAAATTCTCCACTAGGTTTTGCGACATCTCTCCTACTTTTCTCCTTTCGCCGCATGCATGCAGCTAGTCATATGTTAGCGACAACAATGAATGGAAATGACATGTTCACGATGTCTAAGAAATAATTATATCGTGTCACTTCATAGTAAATAATATAATGTATAATTTCCCAATGTTTTGAAGTGAATATTTTTATTTCACTTATTTTTATTTTTTGGATTCCACTAAGTGTGTGTTAAAGTTTGTGAGTGAGTGGAAATAATAAAGTGCTATAATAATACTGGTATATAGGATTATATGAGCCACAAATGTTTGGATAAATGAATGAACAACTAACTAACTAAATAAAGAAATAAATAGAGGTCAAGCTAAAGTTCAATAGACGACATGTGTGAAATAGATGATCGGAAAATAAAGTACATTCGGAAAAATGAATATATGAAAGTAATATGATGGAAGCATAGGATGAGTGAAATGTTGTCAACATAGTGCACTGGACAAAATGTTAGAATATGACACAACAGAATGTGAAATGAAGTGACATAAAACAAATAGAAAATCAAAACAAGTGATTCAGCGAAGAGACTCTTTCCAAAGAATTTATCATCAAGCTGTAAAATCGAATATACACATATGGCTTTTAAGAAATTATATCCAGTGACGGAATTGAATCATAGGCGTGAATGCATAAAATAATAATAATAGTAGTATGAAATGCAATTAAAACTAAAATGTTTGTGATTATAATCATAGTTAAATGTCAAGTGGCAAAACAATTTATGTCATATGTGGAATAATTCATAGGATGAATAGAACTTGGTGTGGGTGGGAAATAACAGCATTATTAGACGAATCGAATAAAATAAAAACGTTGCGTTATATTGTGTGAAATTTAATAGCATAGAATTTAATGTTGCATAAAGGAATTGATTTAGAATGACAAGTGGAACAAGTGAAATAATACCAGGGACAATTAAAAGTGAGAGTAGTAATAGCAACAATTGACTTAATAAGGAAGAGTATACAAACTGAATAGACAAAATAAAAAACGAAAAATTGGTATAGCTACAATATGATTGGGGATTACCATACTTTAGCATAGAGGGATTAAAACCATGAAAGTTGTAGGAGTTGAACGAACATTTTCTGTACACAGAGATCTGGCTTTTCTGTTCTGATAGCCAAAGCTTCAGCAATACAGACGAGTCGGGTACGTAGGGATTTGGGTAAATTACTCTTTGCCTTGTAGATGACTTTGAAGGCGGAGGCTACGGAGATAGGGTGATCATTATCGACCAGATGTTCAATGATCATGCTTCTTATTGCTCCACTACCACCTTTTCGTAACTACCATGCAGGATAGTGTTCTTGCACCCTCTTGGAAAAAAACTCGAGTCGAACGACCGATATACTTGTCTCCACACGAGCAGGTGAATTGATAAACATTTATAGAGATGTTCAAAAGCAGGGTCTCGTCCATCAGGTTATTGAACAGTGATGTTCGATTGGTAAAAGCTATACCATCGATCAGGTACCAAATAAATTGCAAATAGCATCCAGCTACCGAATCCTCCAAACAGCAGAAGCTATTGCAATTCGCTTGAAACAACTAGTGTTTGTAAACAGAAGAAACAGGTCCAACCAGCCTCGTCATTACATTTGCATTGACTAACCTTTTGTTTTCTTGTTTAAACGTATTTGTTAACACACACACTGACACACATACGACGCAATTTCTTCCTCTACCCGCGTCCTTAACATGATCACTCATCCATTTACAGTTTACAACCCATGGGAATACCGTTTATTATGAAAATTATTTTGGAGAATCTACCACTTTGCACTCGTTTTCATTCCTAATCATTTATTTATAATACTGGTATTCAATTTAGTATTACAATTATACCTGTTACCACATATATCTATTTTGAACTTTGACAAATTAACAATCTATTGGCAAATAACTTTTGGAATTCGAATACCAGTGATTCAATGTTGCTCTTTAAAAATCGCTGATGTTGCCGGTAAAAAGCAATTCAGTGTGAATTAGTGACCAAATGAGATCAGCAGGTTAAGTGTGAAGACAAACAATCATCAGAGACATTGGATAGTGATCGCTCTGTCAGGAATTGACAGAAGTTGGAATTCGTCAGCCATTGCATAGTGTCCTAGTGGTCTAATGCACTACGAGCTTACCTTGCATTCAGAAGGTCCTGGTTACTAATCCAGTGGGTGAGAATTAATAAAGAGCTTCAAAGTAAGACGAAACGGAGGTTCAGTACTCCCAGGACTTCAAATAGTTCTCCACCCGATGTCGGCTCATGATGAAATCCTGTATCCCATCGATCAAACCCCTATCAATGTATACCTGAAAATCATTCTTTGATCATTACGATAAGTGTAACTGTCGAATCTGATGATGAAGTTATCGAAAAGAATAATCTTCGATTGCATATATTTCTTCCCCTAATGAATTTGAATAAAGCAAGAACGATAGTTTTACAAAAAAAATGGTAACACGAGTGTTTACTTCGTTGACTTCTCATCATCTGATTACAGGCCAAAGTCATTATTAAGTTTATCTACAGAAACAATTATGACATACTCACGCAGAGTTGATTTTTGAACAAAAATCAATCAATCAATATGTGCCTACAATGCTAGTTATAATAATACTAAAAACACCTTGTCATACATAATGGAAACATGCGATAATGCGTAATTAGATGAAAGAGAGTGTGAAAATATTCAGTTACCAGTGCAAAGAGAGACTGATAACTGTTTCTTTCTGAACGCATAAATCAGGTTTCAGGCTCTTGATGGAGATTACTTCAGGAAACTTGAATTGAACTAGAATTGAAGTCTTTTGTCCAAGCTTCAAATTAACAAAGTTGAAGCATTTATCAACGGGACAAGTTATTTTCGATATATTGATGACGAATTTGTAGTGTGAAACAGTGAAAGTCATACTTTCTAACTACTCACATGATTCAATGATGCACATACCAATATTGAGTTTACTATGGAATATGAAAATGATGGAAAGTTCCACTTCCTCAACATTGCCATGCAATGCTTAGGAGAGTGTATTCTTCAGAAGTCAATTTACCGATAGCCTACATGGAATGGACAATACGTACATTTTAATAGACTTTTTTCAACTAGCTTTAAACGAGAACTGGTCAAGACTCTATACTGTGAAGCAGGGTGATCATGCTAGACAGAGAAATTAGAATTAGAAGTATTTCCGATACTTGAAAATACCTTGAAGAGCAACGGTTCCTGTCAAAGGTTTATTACCAAGCACGGAAGATCTGAGGGCCCATGTCAAAAAAATCACAGTAGAAAAAAGCCTACCTTCATTCAAATTGATTTTAAAGGTGAAACTATTACAGCAATTGTTAACAGAAGATTGAGGATGTCACTAGGCAGAGGCATTCCTGCAACCAAGCTGGTTCGAACAACTTGCTCTTTAGCGCAATCAAAAGTCGACCTCTACTGTTTATATAAATTTACATGTATCTGCGGGAGCAGTAACATTGAAAGAACTGTAAAGAGGTAGAATCTCCGATTTTCTAAACATGTAGCGAAAAGCCTATATCTAAAGGTGGACGTTGCAAGATCGTTTAAAAATTAGCAATAGGGAGAAGAGTTCAATTTTCCTTCAGTTTACCAAATCAATCTCCATCAAGAGCCTGAATCCTGATTTATGCCTTCAGAAAGAAACAGTTATCAGTCTCTCTTTGCACTGGTAACTGAATATTTTCACACTCTCTTTCATCTGATTACGCATTATCGCATGTTTCCATTATGTATGACAAGGTGTTTTTAGTATTATTATAACTAGCATTGTAGGCACATATTGATTGATTGATTTTTGTTCAAAAATCAACTCTGCGTGAGTATGTCATAATTGTTTCTGTAGATAAACTTAATAATGACTTTGGCCTGTAATCAGATGATGAGAAGTCAACGAAGTAAACACTCGTGTTACCACTTTATTTTGCAAAACTATTGTTCTTTGTATATTCGCATAATCTTTGTTTTACAATCAATATATTGAGATATCTGATGGGCATCTTTCATCAAATGGGGAATGACTAGCCACAGGTAATAAGCACTTCAAACTGGCTGCATCGATTTTGGTGTGTTTTTGCACAAGCAAATTCAGAGGTTACACCGTGAAGTGACTACCTACTATCACGATTGAACATATCCCAAAGTGGTTGGAAAAGTTGATGTCACAGTGCCACAAAATATAATAACAAGGCATCTTTCAGACTACAGACATTATATTGACCCTGTCAAGTGAGTCACTGTTGTCAGCAAACAAACAAACTAGACGATACTTGCAATTGCGGGTGCTATTGCAATTAGGGTTTCTAAACACAAACTCTGTGTACAAAAAGAAATGATAGTCATACTGTATAATTTACTAACTCTTATTATCATGGTCATTATTATTTCACTCCACTTTTTATTAGTACTTCTGACTAAATGGAAGCTGTCGTTAATCAGTGCCATTGACTTAACTCGCCTTATCATTATTAGAAAATCAAAACAAATGATTCAGCGAAGAGACTCTTTCCAAAGAATTTATCATCAAGCTGTACAATCGTATATATATGGTTTTTAAGAAGTTATATCCGGTGAGGGAATTGAAACATAGGTGTGAATGCATAAAATAATAATAGCATGAAATGCAATTAAAACTAAAATGTTTGTGATTATAATCGTGATTATAATCTCCTTGCAGACTGTTTTATGTCCAGTCTAGAAAATGATCAGCTGAAGCCTATAATCCAAAGCTTTCAAATGTATAAAAGGTATGTAGATGACACCTTTATTATTTGTAATAGTGATTGCAACTTGAATAATATATTAGATGTATTTAATGGTTGCCATCCGGCGATAAAATTCACACTCGAAATGAAGAACGAGTCTAGCATGCATTTCCTCGATGTGAACTTATCAAGAAGGACAGATGGAACCCTGAAAAGATCGATTTATCGCAAGCTGTCATGGAATGGTCAACTGACAAATTTCTACAGCTGGGTACCCATTGGTCGAAAACGAAACCTGATCCCGTCGCTTGCCACTCGTATTCGGCGCATATGTAGCCCTGATACTTTGGAGGATGAGTTAAATGTTTTGAGGAAACTCCTAATATTAAATAGATTTCCTCCACGTTTTATAGATAAGAATATGCATTCAAATCCTATAAAGCGGGACTCACCATCCGAACGCAAGAAAATATTGTACATGAGCTTGGAATTCAAAGAGGACTTAGCTTCCGATATCATGTAAGGAAGGATATCACAGTCCCTGAAAAGATCATTCCCTGCTGCATCTCTGAGAATAGCTTTTACCAATCGAACATCACTGTTCAATAACCTGATGGACGAGACCCTGCTTATGAACATCTCTATAAATGTTTATCAATTCACCTGCTCGTGTGGAGACAAGTATATCGGTCGTTCGACTCCAGTTTTTTTCAAGAGAGTGCAAGAACACTATCCTTCATGGCAGTTACGAAAGGGTGGAAGTGGAGCGATAAGAAGCGTGATCATTGAACATCTAATCAATAATGATCACCCTATCTCCGTAGCCTCCGCCTTTAAAGTCATCTACAAGGCAAAAGTAATTTACCCAAATCACTACGTACTCAACTCATCTGTATTGCTAAAGCCTTTACTATCAAAACAGAAAAGCCAGATCTCTGTGTGCAGAAAATGTTCGTTCAGCTCCTACAACTTTCATGGTTTTAATCCCTCTATGCTAAAGTATGGTAGTCCCCAATCATATTGTGTCTATACCAATTTTTCGTTTTTCATTTTGTCTATTCAGTTTGTATACTCTTCCTTTATTACGTCAATTGTTACAATTACTATTCTCACTCTGAACTGTTCCCGGTATAATTTCACTTGTTCCACTTGTCATTCTAAATCAATTCTTTTGACAAAGTTAAATTCTATGTTATCAAATTTCACACAATATAACGCAACGTTTTTATTTTATTCGATTCGTCTAATAATCCTGTTATTTCCCACCCACACCAAGTTCTATCCATCCTATGAATTATTCTATATATGACAATAATTTGCTTTGCCACTTGACATATAACTACGATTATAATCACAAACATTTTAGTTTTAATTGCATTTCATACAACTATTATTATTATTTTATGCATTCACACCTATGTTTCAATTCCCTCACCGGATATAACTTCTTAAAAACCATATATATACGATTGTACATCTTGATGATAAATTCTTTGGAAAGAGTCTCTTCGCTCAATTATGTGTTTTGATTTTCTATATTTTACAATGGGAATTTTCCCTGAATAACATTATTAATATTATTAATACGAAAACTCTTTGTCTCAGTATCATTTTTGTCGCTATTCCTAACATATTCAAGTTCTTTCTCCGATAACTGACTGTTTACTAAAATGGTGTAATTGAAATTTAATCAAATTTAACTTAATTTTCATCACACAAACTCACTTATTTCTATCTATCTGAAGATGACCTGTTGTTTTCCTCGAGGTATTCAATATGGTATATTGCCTCTGATGTAATTCCAGCGGTATGCATTCTCCTTTGTTTGAAGTATTCAGCTGAAGAATTCTACTGAAATTTGACGAATCCATTAAATTCTGTTTTATTAACCTGAGTTGCCTGTTTGAACGCAATTTTATCCATACACAAAATGTTGAAGTTAACTTTATGGTTCACATTATTCTACTAACACTAAATAAGTAGCTCAAATTTTTGAAAATCAAATTTTAATTGAGTAAATGTCTACATTACCCATTCATCCACCCTAATCGACCTAAACTTTCATTAGTGTTAATACATCAGATAGTAAATATTGTACTTTCGTAGTGCTCATTACTCGCAGCAACTGTGTTCAGAATCTTTCTCATGGACATGTGGGGTTCTAACAATTTCTTCAATGTTTGGTTGTTCCATGTGCCAGCAAGGCATTTCAACATTATATATGTCCAAATGAAGTTCACTTTTAACAGTTTGAAAAAATTTGGGCATTGGGTATCTCATATTCATTATAATAAAGGTTTTTGTACTTCCCAATGAATGAGAAACAAAATGATATTGTTTTTACTGACATTTCACTATTTAATGCTAATAGCCTTATCAAAGTATTATTAATGTTTGATATTTCTCCTTGTTTTTCTTTCTCATTCGTTAACATTAAATAGTGTGCTTGTCTAAGAAGACCTGAAACAACTGAAATCTTTGCGCTGATTGGGTGTGATGATTTGAAGTCTAAATATTTTCTTCCTGAATATGGGTATGCTAAACTGTCCGTTTTCCTTTCTCTTAACTAGGCAGTCTAGAAATAGTAGTTCACCGACGTTTGATTCTGCTTCCTAAGTGAACTGGTTTTGGGAGATACACAGTTTATTTTCCCCAGGAATGAATTGTGTAGGCCTCGTTTTAGTACTACAAAAGTATCATCTACATATCTTAACCATATTTTAGGAGTGAGTATTCTTGAAAAGATATTATTTTCGAATTCATTCATGAAAAGGTCGACGACTATTGTGGAGACTGGATGTATGCCGAGATTTGGCAAAGCTTTGATAAAGCTATCAGCATTAAATAGCGAAACGTCAGTAAAAACAATATCGTTTTGGTTTTCATTCATTCGGAAATACAAAACCTTTATTGTAATAAACATTTCAACTTTCTTTATATTCTGTGACCCATCAAAAAATAGTATCAAAGTCTCTGAGTAGTTTGAAAACTCCCGCACTGCGTAAGATCATTTAATTCAAGTGTGCGGATCAGCAGGACGTTGATTTAATTTGAATCAAATTTAATAAATAACCATAATCATTCCATTCAAATTTCATGTAAAATGATAACTGATTAGGTAGGAATTATCCTTCTATTCAATATTCATCTGGTTCCGATACCTTTCATTGAAATCGCTATTGTTATAATTATTCTTCATTACATGCATTCATTGGTTAATCTCCAACGAACTTGATTCTCTCCCATCACATTCAAATCTCTCCCTGACCACCAGCGAGCTTTCAATTCCCCTTAGGATTTTCTCATTCCTACCAGCTTCACACAAATACATCTGTGTGAAATGTATCTAAAACTTTCACAATCAATGTCTATTCAAGCTTGTTAACCACATCGTGTCTAATGTCTAACCAAATAGTTATCATTGATGATAAATTCAGTCCTGTCTGCGACCATGTAATTGACAGGCACTTTTGTTTTGTATTGAATTTCGCTAGGAGACTCAGGCAGGCACTCTAGAAGCTTTCAAGTTGCTTCAGTTCAAATGCGAGTTACTCAGAAAATCCAGGGAATTATTGGAATGGACGCTGAACTACTCATCAGTGGTATACTCAAATCAGGAAATAGAAACTGGATGATGGGATTTTAAATTAGTTTTGTATGATACAATACATACATGCACTTCTGTTTGCTGATATGAACAAATAATGAAGATTTATTTCAGCAGGACAACAAGATTCATTTTGTGAGTGGTATAGTCACAGAACGTGGGTATATGTCACGACAATGATTTTAAAGTATTTGAATAGTCGACTTCACACAAATAGGCACAACAACTTGAGACACAATCAACCAATAAATGACAAAATTTGTATTTCTTCATGTGTTGGGCGTCTGACATTGACTTAATTGAAGAGAATATGAAAGCGCATCAGAATTTGTGAGACCATTTGAAATTGATTCAGAGAACGAAATAAATTTGAGATATGCTGCTTCCAGTCAGTCATGGACTAGACCAGATTCACGATGCATCCATGGTTTTCTAATGCATAGATTATGCTGCGATTTCCGCCTTAGTACATCCAATTGGTGTGTGGAATTATTTATTGGAAATCACGTATAAATATGACACTATCCGCCGTTGAGCACTGTTTTCATGTGAAGTTCTTGCACAAGAAGTAAATAAGTATTTTGCTGCATAAGATAGCTGAGAATTCTATTCCATGTGATGACACATTGTTCAGAATCAAATAATGTGTTTTGTCCATTACAAAGAATTTTACCATAACTGGTTACTTAGAAAACGCTTATCATGAAATTTTGTCAACTCGATGTGATTTTATTTGCTGATGTGGAAGTTCCCAAAATTTGGTTCATATATTCACGACCAAATCACGAAAATCATTCGAAAGAGGTTGAAGAATACTTCGCAATAGTTGTTATTTATCGGTGTAGCATCTTTACATATATGCCAAAAAAGTTATTTCTTTTCTAACATTCAAGAGTGAGAAGCATGTTGATGAAATGAGAGACATTTCGAATTATATCTCTGAAAGTGATTACCTCTACACTTTAATATAGAGAGGCGCTGCATGGTCACCTAGTCTCATTTTAATGACATAATAATGTTAGCAAAAGAAACTGATCGATGAACTGAGGCAGCTTATTCAAATTGTCTCACTAAGGAATTTGTCCACTGCGCAGTGTCACAGTAAATTATGAAAGACAACCTACCGATGTTTAAGATTTAGCTTTTTTACTCCGCTTTTTTATATTTGCATTATGCTCTGACTGATATTGCTGAAGCACCACAATTTTCATGGATAAGTGCGAATTACGTCACCTGAAAACATTGTATGGTGTGATAGAAGTTTTTATCTTGATTTTAGATGAACTTTCCTTCGCTACCTACTCATTATCCGTCAGCTGATTCATGGTTCCTCTTGTTCAGACAAGGTAACAAATTAGGACACGTTATATGTTATTCATATGCGCAGTGTACGTTTTCAGAGAGAATAATTACAATGAACAGACTTAAAATCCATAGAAGAATATTTCGACTGGTGAAAGGGAAATTCACTAAGCAAAAAATTCTTGAGCACACAGTGAAATATGATGATAACATGGAGCCCACTTGATGTATATAGATTGAATAGATTGCTGGATATGATAAGCTTTACGTTTCCCTTTGCAGAGGCATAATGCAGGAGATTTTCAGTTCCATTATAGGTAAGATTTTATTTTGGTAAAACACACAGTGTTATACAGTAATATTAACTGATGATGTTTGGAGCACAAATTATTGCCAGTCCTATTCATGTCAAGTGAGTGACTTGATGTGATTATGAGCAGTAATTTGTGCTCGAAAGGTGGTCATCAATAAATGAATGACCAATACTTACTAATCCCATAATTTGATTACAGTAATTATTTCTGAAGTGATAGAACACTAACAGATAAGGCCAGAAATGTTCGACTGTGTACAAAAGAATGGAATTCAGCTGGTGGGCAGTGGTTTATCCCGTATCTGCTAACGTATTCATTCGATGGAACGAAAAAATGAGCCATTCCTCAGCGAATAAATAATGAGTAAGTAATGACAAAAGGTTAGTCCAGAAACAAGATAATGACTAGTGTAACACCACACAATAATATCAGATTACCTGATGTATACGCAATTGGTAAAACCACAGAAGACTTTGAGATTATTCGTTAACTGAAATCTGCCGATGACAGAGCAGTCTCCATTAGTCTTAGCTGAATAAAATATCAATAACAAACAAAAGTTGAAGAAAACGTTTGCGAAATCGTTATACTACTATCAATACTTTTTTTTACTTTTTTTTAACTTTTTGATTACAGCTTGATTCCACACCGTATTTTCAGTACAAGTATGGAATTTTCAGCTTGGATATCAGTAGCCCATATTTACAGGCCGACCATAGATATCGGGTGTGCGCCGGCAAGGGATCGAACACCGGACCATGTGCATGGTCGGCGAGAGTCCTAACCACTGTGCCACCGACGCACAATAAATACGTAGCCCAAATGTTTGTAAACAAAATGGTCAGATGCAGTCACCATCGGTACTATTCATTCCATGTTATAGTCAACCTCATTATTTCAGATAGAAGTCAAAGGTTAGCATAATCTATTCGAAATGTGTCCTATTAGATTTATAGAACAAATGATGTTTCAAATGAGAGTTTTGGAAAATGTGATGCCTTAATAATATCAACCTTATTGGAATACAAAAACTATAAACACATCAAGATCATCTATGTGACCTAAAAATCTGCATTATGCCTCGACATAGTAAAACGTAAAGCCAATTATATGCAGGAATTTGCTCATAAATGTCTGTTATTTCGTCAGCTGGTGTTTGTCTCTCAAATGTCAGAAAAATCATTACTTTGCACACTTAGGAAAGAGGATGCACCGCCAACTACGAAATAGAATCTTTCAAGGCTCTTTCCAATATCTCTAGTTATTAGGTCATCAGGGTATGGAGGT
This sequence comes from Trichobilharzia szidati, assembly GCA_944472155.2. Taxonomy (NCBI): domain Eukaryota; kingdom Metazoa; phylum Platyhelminthes; class Trematoda; order Strigeidida; family Schistosomatidae; genus Trichobilharzia; species Trichobilharzia szidati. Next base: position 108,953,370 of record OX235273.1, on the reverse strand, counting down.
AAGTAATGTCGATTATATTACGTCATCTAACTTACTGACTCAATCTTACTTCAGTTGCCATCCAATTAACCTTGCTTCATTCTTGTATCACCTAATTAATTATCTAAACTTGACAAACATCATGCGCTCAAAAACAAAAATATTGGTTACAGGATTTTCATCGTGAGCTCACATTAGTTAGAGAACCATTGGATGGTCCAATGGTCCAATGGCTAAACAATCAGTTCCCTTTATGAATTTAGATAAAGCAATAAAAAAAATTGGTCTGAATCGAATTACGTCTTCTTATTGCTTTTTCTAAAAGCTATTCAGTTCATAAAACACTGTTATGAAGAAGTTTAAAGGCAATGAAACAACAGAATCAATAATTGATTGAATGTATGGGGTTTCTAGAAATTGTGCAATAAATAACTGGTTTAACACTGAAATATCATAATACACTGTGAATGACATTTTGTGGGAAACAAATCTTCATTTAGATATTCGGAATTAGATCTTCATCTATGCTTCTACTCTGATATATAAATATAAATACATATGCCAACACGTCAAGATCATGATAATTAACAAAGAGAATTATTACACACAATGAAAGGATATAAACAGTTACAACAAGTGAATTGCATAATGTACTATACTGGAGAAAATGAACAATAACTGAAGTCATGGAAAATTCCCATTGTAACATATAGAAAATCAAAACAAATGATTCAGCGAAGAGACTCTTTTCAACGAATTTATCATCAAGCTGTACAATCGTATATATATGGTTTTTAAGAAGTTATATCCGGTGAGGGAATTGAAACATAGGTGTGAATGCATGAAATAATAATAATATGAAGTGCAATTAAAACTAAAATGTTTGTGATTATAATCGTAGTTAAAGGTCAAGTGGCAAAGCAAATTAATGTCATATACAGAATAATTCATAGGATGGATAGAACTTGAAAAAGGTGTGCAATTATAAGATTAGTAGACAAATCGAATAAAATAAAAACGTTACGTAATATTGTGTGAAATTTAATAGCATAGAATTTAATGTTGCATAAAGGAATTGATTTAGAATGACAAGTGGAACAAGTGAAATAATACCGGGGACAATTAAAAGTGAGAGTAGTAATAGTAACAATTGACTTAATAAGGAAGAGTATACAAATTGAATAGACAAAAATGAAAAAATGAAAAAATGGAGAGTTGGTAGAGCTGAAGTATGATTGGGGATTACCATACTTTAGCATAGAGGGATTAAGACCATGAAAGTTGGAGGGGTTGAACAAACGTCTTCTGTACACAGAGAACTGGCTTTTCTGTTTCGATAGCCAAAGCTTCAGCAATACAGATGAGTCGGGTACGTAGGGATTTGGGAAGATTATTCTTTGCCTTGTAGATGACTTTGAAGGCGGAGGCTATAGAGATAGGGTGATCATTATCGACCAGATATTCAATGATCGCGCTTCTTATTGCTCCACTACCACCTTTTCGTAACCATGCAGGATAGTGTTCTTGCACCCTCTTGGACAAAACTCGTGTCGAACGACCGATATACCTAGCTCCACAAGAGCAGGTGAATTGATAAACACACATAGAGTTGGTCAACAGCGGGATCTTGTCCTTCAGGTTATTGAACAATTGAAGCGCGATCATTGAATATCTGGTCGATAATGATCACCCTATCTCTATAGCCTCCGCCTTCAAAGTCATCTACAAGGCAAAGAATAATCTTCCCAAATCCCTACGTACCCGACTCATCTGTATTGCTGAAGCTTTGGCTATCGAAACAGAAAAGCCAGTTCTCTGTGTACAGAAGACGTTTGTTCAACCCCTCCAACTTTCATGGTCTTAATCCCTCTATGCTAAAGTATGGTAATCCCCAATCATACTTCAGCTCTACCAACTCTCCATTTTTTCATTTTTTCATTTTTGTCTATTCAATTTGTATACTCTTCCTTATTAAGTCAATTGTTACTATTACTACTCTCACTTTTAATTGTCCCCGGTATTATTTCACTTGTTCCACTTGTCATTCTAAATCAATTCCTTTATGCAACATTAAATTCTATGCTATTAAATTTCACACAATATTACGTAACGTTTTTATTTTATTCGATTTGTCTACTAATCTTATAATTGCACACCTTTTTCAAGTTCTATCCATCCTATGAATTATTCTGTATATGACATTAATTTGCTTTGCCACTTGACCTTTAACTACGATTATAATCACAAACATTTTAGTTTTAATTGCACTTCATATTATTATTATTTCATGCATTCACACCTATGTTTCAATTCCCTCACCGGATATAACTTCTTAAAAACCATATATATACGATTGTACAGCTTGATGATAAATTCGTTGAAAAGAGTCTCTTCGCTGAATCATTTGTTTTGATTTTCTATAAGTAACTGAAGTGTCAACAAGTTTTCAAGTTGATTACGTAACAGATTATCACAGAAAAATAAAATGATTTAGATGATTGTAATTTGTGATTAAAGATGAATTAATCAGGAAAATAATTTGGACAATTTTAATTTTTAAAAGGTATAGGGTAAGGCGGACGAAGTAGTCTGGTTTATACATTCTTGCAACGATGGTCAAGTTAAGCGAAGTGGTTGTACGAATTTCTTCTGAGCGAACACGTTCGTCATTTTCAGGTGCATTCCTATGACTTTAACTGTATGTTGAGGAGGAATTCTTTTTTAAAGCAAAACAACGATTGGTAGGATTGCTGTTTTACCATAAACTTTATATTCACTATCCAGATGTGTTTAAATGAAGCTACGAATGGATCTTGTCTGTCTCTTGCTTAACCATGTTCAATTATATTCGGAAATTAGTAGACAAAAGACAAGTAGATCAGCAAAGAGTCTCTTTTCGGCGAATTCATTTTCAAAGCTGTACAATCGCAAATATATACGGTTATTTTGTGTGTGTGTGTATACATTAGATTTGTCAAACGAAAATACGGTTAGTAAGTTCAAATGAATTGGATTTTGACGAGAGGATAGCAACAAAAGTGATGAGTTGTCAAAACGATTGTTAAAGAGGAGTAAGTTCAGGTGAATTGGATGTTCATATAAGAGAGTAGTAGCAAAAGTGATGAGTTGTCATAAATGATTGTGAAATAAGAGTTACGTAATGGCATGAATAGTTTGATGAATGAGTTGTACTCAAAGGGTGAGCATGGAAACAAAATAATATACAGAATTACACAAGGGTTGTAAGTTAGAAAAATAAGCATACAAACAGAAGTAAGGTCAAATCAAACAAACAAAGAAGAGTTGGGTCAAATCAACGGAGTTGTTACCATGCGAGTAGAAGTGGTTGGATAATTTTCTTTTGTATACATAGTTCTGGTTCCACCAACTGGATGGCTAGGGCTTCTGCGATGCAAAAAAGACGAAATCGTACTGTCTTTGGGAGATTGTTCTTCACTTTGTAGATCACTTTGAAGGAGGCGTTCGTTGAGATGGAATGACCAGTGTTGACTAGATGTTCGATTATTGCACTCCTTATATGGCCATTATTTCCTTTCTGTAGCCACGCTGGGTAGTGTTCTTTGACCCTTTTTGACAGGATGCGCGTTGAACGGCCGATGTACCTGGCTCCACAGCAACTGGTGAACTGATATATACACATAGAAGTGGTCATGTGCGGAATCTTGTCCTTTGGGTTTCTGCAGATCAGCGGGCGACTGGAGAACACTATTCTTGGTGTTGCCGCAGGGAAAGTTCTTCCTAAAGAGGTGGAAATTCTCCTTCTGAGGACGTCGCTAAGTAGGTCTCCTTTGAAGTCTAGGTTCATATAATATATATATATATTTGGAAATACGGCGATGAATCTGCCTAACTGTTTGCTCAGTGTAGCTGACTCCGCAATAGCAGTCAAACTGGTAAATACACATAGAGGAGGCGAAATTAGGTGGTATTTTGGTCTTATTTATCGAACATAGAATAGAGGTCTATTTTACTTTTGCGGTAACGAAACATCGTTCGCAAAATATAACAGTGAATATTGATTAGCAAGGCGATAGTGAAAGTGCTGATAAAAATGTGAACTGCTGTTAACAAAATTGAGAAAGATACGTGTGTGTGTGACACATTTTGACAGAATTTAAACTGTGTTTTTCTCGCTATTGAATCTTGAAAAACGTTTATCAAGGGCACTATAAAAGCCTGGGCGTTGAAACAACTTTGAATATCATAACAGAAAGACAGTTTATGAATGAGGATTGATAAATTTTGTTTTGTTTCTCTGCTCTTTTAGATTTTCATCCTTTTACTTTTTTGTCTATTTTACTTATCTAAAGTATTGAACTGCGATAAGATTTAACTTTAATTCAGAATTTCTTTATTTTGGTTATCTTATAGTTTGACTCAGTCCGATTGCTCTAGGTAGTGGTCGATTGCAACTTTACCAGCTTTTTATGAAATGCGTTGCTTTTCTCAGTAAAAGTTACTTATAAATATTCTGCTACTCTGGATACACTCTAGTGACTGAATGAATAGAGCAGAAACTTTTTTCTCCGTACTGTTCTCACCTTTTACAAAGCTCCGTTTCGTTTATATTTTATCCTCGTTAACATATCAGGCTACAAATAAATCAAGATACAGTATTCCTGCTTGTAACTGCACCTGGATTATTTTGAACAGAGGAGAAACACGAAATTGAGTAAGGTAATATACACTATTTCATTATGTTGGTCATTTATTTTATTTCAATATTACTAAATATTCATACACACTTGATGTTGATGAACAACGTGAGCATGAGGGCCATTAATACATGGTATAGTATGAGGTAGTAAAAGCTTTTGGTAGGTTTGTTAGTAAATGCAGAAATAATTGTTAGAATGTTACAGAAGCACCGATTATGAATTCAAAGTCATATATAGTGGAGCAGAAACCATTCTTCATAAAACTGGTGCCACCTGAAACAATTCAAGGTTTAAAAAACTGCGTTTTATATTACTTCTGAATGTAACCATCGATTTACTTGCACATGCGTTCTCTTGCATGGCAGACGCAAAGAAAGGAGGATTTCTGACTGTCTATTTGTTCAAATGTGTCAAGGAACGTAACTCTAAGTTCCTATTATTTGCGAAGACACTCGGAATCGACTATTACTATGAACGATTATCAACTTTAACTTCAAAACACAAGGACTTGTAATAAGTTGTACTGCTCAAAAATTAAAATAGATATCGATACAAAGTCTATAAACAAATGTTTAACAAAGAATATACTGTACTTTTATTCATTTTCTTTCGTCTTCTTCCAACTTGTACATGAGTGAATCATTCGCGCCTTCGAGTTGCCCGCCAATGGCGACCAAGGCCAATGAACCAACGTTCAATGTTCACATTCATTTACAACATGCCTATGAACTTGTGAGTGAACGGCACGAAAGTGTTCAGCAGTGTGACTGTTTGCCACCTGAAAGATAGTGGTCAATAAAGAGATGTCTCAAAATTATTTGATTTCAATGAAGTTCAAGGTGATTCCTGTTTTCTGCATACCGCTGCAGTTGCAGTCATAAGACGGTTCAAATAATTATTGTCCCTTTCCAGCATGCTGTTTAGTCACATGGTATTATTCACTGACTCCGTAATTAATAAGCTAAAACTGTGAATATTTCAATATACTGAGGCGTGTTTTGATAGCAAGCATTTCATTGTCACAATAAATGTTAAGGAAATAGAAATATATTTAGCAATATTTCGTAGTTGAGAATTAAAGGAAATACGATCCCTGTTATTGTTATGACATGTTGATATCTGTTAAATTTCAAGTTTGTCTGACCTTTTGTGGCAGACGGATGGAGAAACCAATAAGACATTTATGAAGGCGCTCAAAAATTGTTCATGTTATTTTTTCTACAATTTCTGGCATCTCGTTTTCAGTCAGCTATTAGACAGTGAACGTTTTTCAATTCCTCGTCTAAATGCTAAAATATGATAGGCATCAACCAACCAACCATCCTACAAGACATCACGAAATTTAAATATCAATACTGAAGCTGTGGTCATTGAAATGATTATCAACCAACCGCATCAGTTCATTATAAGACACCTACAACAGGAATGGGAAAATTACTGATAAAAAAGTAAAATTGTTAAAGCTTACATAAATGCAAATAAACTTAGCAAGAATGTGTTGAGCACACTGTGAAATATGATGAACACATGGAGTCCACGTGAGTTTTAATTTATTTATGCTCGGTTGTTCACTGTCACATGTTTCTAGTAACATTTCATGGCAGTTCTCATTCAGTTAGTAATAATTAAGATAGTGCTTCTTGGGGTTTTTACAATTTAACCTCAAAACCATTTCAACAAATTAATCCGGCGTATTTGAGTGTGTGAAAATACAAACTGTAAACACAGTTTGAGGAGCGATTGAGATTTTAGGAGTTCCTTCATTAAATAAAGAGAAAATAACCGAATATTGCTTCTCAGGATATCCTGAAAATCTCTCGAACTCTGTGGCATTCACAATATGCCACCCTATACTGCTTGTTATGAGTATTTTACGGACAGAACATGCACAGATTAGACGATTGCAAAGAGTTAGACAGATACCCGCGTATTTGCATTTTCAATAATTTAGAAATGAAAGTTCAATAGCTGTTACTCCACAACAGCACATTCCAGAGGTTCTCAGGTAACTGGTGAATGAAATGGATTTTTCCAAACAGTCTTCTCCGAGAAATGAAAGAGTCACTTTGGTGAACAAAATAAGATTACCATTCAATGTAGCTTTCATGATGTCTCGATAACTGCCTCAGAGAAATTCATTCGGACTATGGACAACCGAAACGCCTCTTCTTATTCCCAGACGTGCTTTAAATGGATCCTTAAATTCTCTCAACTTTATTCCGATGAAATGTGTCAGTCTGATTTATCAAGCTTCACGTTTGGAAAACTTGGTGTCTCATACATCTATTCATTCAAACTGGCAACAGAGAAGTTAAGAGTTCCCATGAATTAGGCTGTAAGTGGAACACTATGCGGTCTGATTCCTGCTATAAAAAAGACTAGGCGGTCCGATTCTTACTAGTGACTACGATGAAGCGAAGACAGCCATGACTTCCAATCTCGGCCGTTCGTTCTGCATATAAGGTATAACTACTAAACTCAACCGGAGTGATAATTATTTGTTGCTGACCACTAGTGGTTATTAGTATGAGTAGTTTCGCCAAATTTGACTCACTGCATCCTCTTCTCATTCGCGCTTAGGCATGATTACTTCTAATAGGCTGACGAATGAGAAAGGTTAAGAGGATATCATAGGCAGAAGTGTAAGTTGTTAAGGGACCAATACATCTTCTATGGTGTAACATAGTCTCTGTTAGTGATAGAGTATTACTTTTGAGTTAAACTCGAAGCAGATAAAATCACTGACCGACTGCAGAGACTGGTTCTTTGAAATGTTTCATACAGTTGGTTTGGGCATGCTTTGAATATATTGAATATATACTTAGCATGATTCACAGTGAGTGTATCACATGACAAATTCTGATCAGGTGAATCCGGACACCTACACTATCTGAATTATGAAGTGAAGTGCCAGTTTGCTCCTTGGAATCAACTTGATAGAGATATGGATATATGAAGCGCGCTTCGTTGTAACCTGTTTTGAAGAGTACTGCAATGAATGCCAATATAATACAAGTTAATACTTCATGCTAAATACATCATAAATCTTGTTATTTTCTGTACAAACAGATCCTTCAAATAGTTTGAACAAGTTGCGAACAAGGAAATATTCGCAGGATTATAAGATCTCATGTCTTTCAGACACAAATAATCTAATAAAGTCTATGGTAATTAAGTGAGCATTTCAGCCATCTTATCAACTAACACCCTTTACCCCTGAACTGCATATCATTGTTCTCACACTCACAGTTCTGCTCTTCACTTAGTCTTCATTATTTGTGCTTGATTTTGATTTATTCATCATTTTAAAACTTCTATTCGTTGTTGTGTGATGGTATTAAAAATAGGTCGATTGAGATTTTGTTTTAATAGCGATGTAACGACGTCTTCGTCTTGAATTATCTGCGCTAAACCTACCTGCCTTGTCTTCTTCCTGAAGAAATACTTTGGATTCATTATTAGCAGGTGTATTCTTATTAATTGATATAAAAGTTCGCCGACAACTGATTCCACTGTGTACATAAGACCAAGCTACCAAAAAGCATTAGCAACGAGCAATCCTGGAAACAAATCAACCATTGATCTATTGCACAAGAAAGATGCCGAAGAAAACGGAGATGGATGAGATACACCCTGAAGTGACCAGTGAGTGATTTCACACCCACTAAAATTGTCTCCGTGAATTCCTTCGTGTAGAAAAGTGAGAAAACGGTTATTTCATGCCTAATGATAAACTCAAAATAACTGATAAGTTGTTAAGTTAATTCTCATTTATCCAATCAGTTTCACTTATTTCGTCCCAGCAATTGTCGTCAATCAATATCACCTGTGGTTTAGTTCCAACCAACGAAAAACTCCATCAGGATTTGTAAGTGACGTTTATTTTACTCAGGCATAATTAAAACAAACAAATTTTAATCTTCAAATGAAAATTGAAAATGTTTTCAGAAGTTGAGTGAACAACCGTTATTGGACATGAAAGTCGGAAGTTAGTATTTAAGATAAACATTAAAAAATTTAATGACGATGAATCACAAACATAGTCAGGAAAAGATCATTAATTGTTTTTGTAGTCTCAACAGAATTCATCTCCGCCATCTGGAAAACACAAGCGAATATTTGTTAAAGTAAGAGGATATACATGATATACATGACTGGGTTGATAATTATACAGAAATGAATGTCACAATTCATAAATTCAGACAAACTTGTTAAATAAAGATAATTCTACTGGGAACGTTTCCACGTAGCATAGGAATTAGGTGAGTGAGTCTTATATCAGTGGGGAAAACGACCTTGGGAACACTTGTATTTTTTCTAGGTGATTGTTGATATCCTATCAGATGGCTAGTAAAGTCAACGCAGAAACTTTCTCCCACCATGTTAGTAAGATGCTCAGGATTGCATACAAAGTGTCAGAAGGAAGCAAGCACAGTTAACGAAAATTTTCAGCAAAAAATTCCTTTTATTTGGCGAATGAACTGCCTGACGTTTGAGGTGTATCTTGTTAATGTGCGGTGATAAGCATGTAACCAAATTCATTAATACATTTCTACTCATAAGCTAAACTTCATATCTGATATTATTATAATATAGGCAGATGTAAAGGTATGCAGTAATTCCTAACTGTGAAATTCGTTGCCATCATGGACAACCTGAAAGTTGAGGCCCACTGATATTTCTCAAAGCTACTTTTGTCATATCATATATAAAATTGATTATATTTAGGCCGTCATATAATTAAGTGTGCACGGATGGAAATTAGATAGTGATGGAGGAAATGACTGATCAAATTGACGCTTAGCTCATCTTGTGGTGAATACAATTGGACCAGGTTTTTCATTTGGACTGTTTACATTGAAGAAATTACAACTCAGTTACATCATTTTTAGACTTATTCGTTGCGAATTCAGACTTCTTCTTTTACTTATTTTAAACCTAATTCTCTGAATTCCATCTAAAAATTGTGAGAACAGTGAGGGAACTTAGAAGATTCATACTCTGTATTCCACCATGATTGTCACCGACTGTATGGTCAGCCGACAAGTACTCAAATTTATTCTCTTCCTCCTACACGTGTCAAACCAACAAATGCTGACTAACGTACCTGCTAGGTATACCTGGCAAGACTCATATGACTACAATGAATCTAACGCTGTTAACTTGATAATCAACCTACCATATCAGTCTCCCTTGAATCCAACGCGACAAATTAGATCTGGAAATGAAGGAGACTATGGCTCAGTAAGTGAAAACTATATGCAAGAATATATGACTTGATGAAGCTGATACTGATTCAACACTGCAAACCAATAACATTTGGGGTGCCCTATTTAAAATAAAACTGCTAAAAATTACATGACTGTGGGTGTATTTCTCTGTGTCACTACGCCTGTGCCCGTCTGATATTATCACTCAGATGGAAACTGACACCATAGAAAGCGATGTATGCATGTCTACTTTTTGAAGTAACATATTGCAATTTTTATAAAAGGATACCTAAACAATAAAAGTAAAGTGTATCCTTGGTATCGTCATTTAACTAATAAATTGGACAAATAATCATGCAAACAATTTGAACAGTTCAAACATTCCTTGAATTATAATTCTGGGTCGAATTTCTGTAGGCTAACACGATCCATCTAGCGTTATTTTACTGAGTCACCAAATAGGAGATTGCAGTTCACCCATTCAAATAATCCGTTGGGTGTCTTGCAGAAAAGAAGTTTCAGTTTAAAACGCAAGATATCGAGCGCTGATATTATCAACCCTTAAGTCAACTTCTTTTCTTGAGATGTGAATCGGAAACTGTCTATACCTATTTTGAATAGACTAGACATTTAACACATGTTAGCTGAGAAGCATTGCAGTAAAGTATTTCAATTTTTGTATTTAATGTAGAATTTCGACGGCAAAAATGCCAAGTTCTATTTCACAACGCCCATGAGAGCTTAGATATCCACATTTAAAAGGAATCACTTCATTCTTATGGAAGTTCAGCTACAGTTACTTCATTTGATGATACAGAAAGATGGGCACATCTGGAAAATGTTGTCGAAACCCTCAAAATGAATTTGCAATTATATGCGGAGGTGAATGGTGTAGTCAGAAGTTTTGTGGTCTAATTTCTAAGCGAAATGCCTATTTGATATGGTCACCACCATGTGGGCTTGGGAGTTATTCGCGTAATTCTCGTCTAAATATTCCTTTAGCTTAAACTGCCTGCAGTTAACCAATTACACGTGTTACCTGATTCCAGACTGTCGGTATTATCTACCGTGTGATTAATTCAGAATAAACCCCAATTATTATGACATCAGAACCTGATGCAATTCTGAAGCAGAGAACATTTTAAAATCATATTGACACACCTGCTTGCTATACTGAAATGTACTTACATTAGGAAAGGTGTTCACATTGAAAAATTTATGTTCATTTCACTTCATAAGAGATGTAGACAAACATATTTTGAGGAAGAACTTACCGTCCCAGCCATGAACTTGTAAAGTAACTACATATTTGTAAAGGGAGAATATTTGTTGAATAAACTGAATGCATTCTCTGATTGTATTTATGAAAGGTGGATTTCCTAGAGAAAAATGTGATAAGTCTGTCTAATGTACTTGGGAACATTAACCACACGAACGTGAGGCCAAATAATTGAACTAAAATAAGGATTGATGGAAGCATCTGAATTGATTACATTAGTCCCTCATCATTACATATACGGAAGACAAAGTATTTCAACATCTGCCCACTGTGAACTGCTTCGCCAATTACAACATGATTCGATGTTACTGATTACTCTCATTTGACAAGTAACATATGATGTCGTCTCTCACTTAAACATCAATGAAATGCATGAATAGAGGACACTGAATATTCCCCGCAGGACCCAGAACCTCCCTGACATTTTCTAGATGAAGAATGATGCAGAGTGTTGTGACTGAAACGCCTACATGCAAGAAGCAATGAGTACTGATTAATGTAAATAATAATTTGATGTATTCCAAGAATTGTTTGTTGAAGAACCCTTCCACGTACACCATAAACATATATTGCTTTCTTAGTAATATTTCTTAGATTTCAGCCATCAAGATATATGTAGATGAATAAAGAAAAGGCGACCTGTTCAATGGATTCCAATAATGTATAAATCCATAAAATCCGTTACTATACGTCGCAAAATTTGATGAGTATTTCGAATGAGTTTGTGAGATGGTTTCGCGTATAATTATTATTTGGTATATTATCTCATATGGTGATATATATATGTGTAAATATATGTATAGATAAATACATATTCACTGCAAAGCTGTTTCCGAATAGGCAGTCAAATCCGTGATTTTCTTTTGTGAATTTTCTTCTTAATGTATAACAAACGAATCAGTATACATTTCTCAGAATCTCTCACTGTATTTCACAAGTTGAAGGGAGGAGATTTCCCAGATATTTGTGTGACGCATTACATTGAATCATTTACATTCTAATGAAACTAGAAAATACAGCTATACGCAAAGCACAGAGGTTAATTGTATTCTCAGTATGTTATCAATGTAAACATCATCACATTTTAAAAGATACTAGCTTAAGTGTCAAGTATTCAAAACATTCCAGTATTTGTTTGAAGACGTCTTCTCCACTTCCAAAGGATCAAATTAACTTTGTTGACGTTTAAAAGGAAACAGATAATCGCAATGATTTGTGTCATCGTTATCAAATGTCAGAGTAAACCTCAAAGTTTATTCATTTGCCAATAGAATGTATGACTTTGAATTTCTTATCCCTGTAAGTATGTTGTTTGAAATGCAAAATGGTAATTCGATGTTTCCGAGCTTCGACATTTACTCACTAATATTTCGTTGTCAAGACTGATGACATTTATGCTAGTTTATCAACTTCCATACAGATATTCAGAAATCTAACCCTTCTTCACACTAATGTGTGCATCAAAATATATCTGAGTACATTCTAATCGTACTGAAAGAAGGAAGAATCATGAATACATCGTGTATTTCAGTGCTGTTGACTAAGTAGAATTCCGCTACACCATTTTAGAATCTACTGTAGAAATGATGGAACCAATTGATGAATTTTATTATTCTTGGGAGAAAGTGAATCCTATGATTTTGATCTCGCTGGGGATTATTAAACAAATAATTTCATAAGAATCAAAGTGGATGGAGTTGGCTTCTCGCAAATCTGTCTCTTTTGCTGAGGGTATAATCAGCGAGGCAAGTGTTCCAACTACTCCACAAAATAATTTTGTCCCTAAATTAGGATGGAATATTTCTTCCACAGTACATAAAACCGATACTCTTTAAACAGGTCTACGTATGTGTCACGATATGATTTGACACCAGTGCAATTCACATGAAATCAGCAAATAAACTAAGCACATTCAACTATTCTGAGACTGACGAATTCCGTCATCAGTTTGACTTAAAGTATACTTTTTCATTATGTATGCAATATAAGGCAGGAATTGAACTGAGAAATCATTCTTCATCATAATTGAGATTCAACTGTTCTGTGTTGCTGTATTTCAACAATATTCTGTTTTGAAACGGTATCTTGTAAGTGTCTGATCATCATCAGTCAATTGTGATTTAACATGGTACTGTAACAGCAGAAGGCAAGACACGGAAGCCAAGGTATATTTTCAAGTGGTCAACCAGGGAATTGCATCTACACAGTTTGTATTCTTTAGGCAAACACTGAGCGGATGATTTTGATTCACATTAAATGACATGAAATAGGATGTTCTAATACAAATGTATTATTCTGTTGCTAATGCAATGTTGAACTGCTGGAATAGTATTGCCAGACGTGAACATTAACAAATTCAATGATTCTCACTGGGAGAATAATATTCCATTGGAACCTACTGTCTGTATCACTCCACCACAGCACTAGTATTTATTGAAATAGTCAATCTTTTAATTTAAATCGGTTGGTGTGATGGCTTATCTAGCTACGAATAAGACGCTTAAACGACAAATATCTCCCTGCCTGTCACATTTCAGTGTTATTTGCATGACCTCCACTCATTTTATGATTCCCATTATTTTATAATTTTCATGAAGAATCCGTAATCACAAGGTAATATGATGCCGCTTGTTTCAACCTTTGACGGGTGACAGTAATGTGTAGATGAAACGTTAACACTTTAAAAGGAATAATTACTTCACACCTCACTTACCAGTTTTCGGAAGTTCTTTTCTCACTGTAATATGACGTTTTATTATTAATTATGTGTTTCAAATGCGTAAAATATAACTCTGTTATAGAATTCATTTTAATTTTCCCACACATATTCAAGCTTTAAGTGAGTGTTTATTGTATCTCAGCATAGTTACTAGAAATTCGTAGAAATATGGGTGGAGAAGATCAATAGATGGCTGAACCCATAATAAAGTTACAGTAATTTAAAGTGCTAATGTAAATTTTTGACCTGTGTGGATAGTGAATTCTTTGAATTTGCTTGTCGCTGTGAATCTCACACCAGTTAAATGTAAGAATGCCGTGGCATCATTGCGCATATTCCTACGAAATGACGACATGCAATATGCATCCAATGTGATTATAGACAAATACCAACCAAACATCGTGTCGGTGGCATAGCGGTTGGGACGCTCGCCGACCATGCACATAGTCTGGGGTTCGATTGCAACCAACGCAATCCTTTACCTCGCTAAGCCAGAAATAATGCTGGTGAAGAGGAAAGCTCAGGCAAGAGGCTAGCAACCCCATCCTGTAAAATGAACACTGCTACAGAAACTTCAAGCCACTAGCTTGAAGCCCTATGTTCCACTGGGAACGTGAACGAAAAACACCAAACATCAGTGAAATTGAATTATGTCACGTGTAGTACACAACTGCGTAATTCTTTATATTCTGCCGACCGAAATTATTACGTGAGTTGACATTGTTAAGCACCTTAATTGACCTTTATGTGAAGACTGAGGGATGCTCAGAATAGTAGTAAACGAATTTAACACTAACTTACATTTGTCAACTAAAACGATTCAGTGCATTAAAGAATGCGGTGAAAAAAGTCATTCATACAGATGCAGAAAACAGCACTGCATAAATTTAAAAGGAGATAAAACACTAATTTTTACACGAAAATGATATGTCATTCTCTAGTACTATCAAAGTCGTGTGTAATGATGAATATCTGAATGCCTTAAATATCACTCACTGGTAGTTGAGCAGCGGATCAGCCAGTGTGACTAGTTAAATTGTCCTTATCTTTGATGCAATATTGTTTCGACATTATATATTTACTACAGAATTTATCTGTATCAGCGTATGTGCTTTTCCTCTATGATAACCACTTGTATACCAGCTGTATGATTATTCCATTGATAAGTCACGTATCGACCTTCCATAATCATTAGAATTCCTTTTCATGTCGACGAAGGGCAAAATGTTATCAAGTGTCATCATAGTAACTGGGTCAGTAGCCTGCAGTTGAGTAGTTTGGAACTTTTTCATACTGAATGTGTTTCATAATCTAATTCCAGGAAACATGTAACAGAAAAGAACGTGCTCTGCTGTCAAAATTACAGTCAATTTCAAATTAGACATTCGGAAAATGGAAACAGTATTCCACATACATGTTTCTTCTGAGAAATAAAAGGTGTTTTCGATACGGATTTTAGACAGTTGGAAGTAATGAACACACGACAAAATGTGAGAAATAGTGACTTTTAACGTCCAAAAGAGATGGTGGTGGTGAGAAGCTAAGATGTTATGAGATGAACTGTTTGTCAAATAATGAGTTTAACTCTAATATATATAAGTTTACAAATAAAATTCAAATACAAACCAATCATGGTGTTTTGTCTATAGGATAATACGATGGTGAATATAAATTGTGCAATTAGTCATAATAGTAGTAATGAGTTTCCATTTAACTAATAATATTTTCACCCTCCTCATTCGTTTTTCTTACGCCACATCCATGTGTTGTCTTCCTATCTGTTATGTGTGGCCGTCGTCTGTTCACAAATTAAACTGTAATTGTGGTCAAAATGTTCAAAATATGTAGCGCAAATATTCAAAGTATTGACATACCGACAAATTCTGAATTGATACGAAATATGTGGAGTAGACAACATTAGAGAGAAAGTAAAATGAGACAGAAACACCGGAGAAAACGAAATTGCTAAGTTTAGAAGCTGCAAAATGTGAGGTATACAATTGAAGAAAAGTGACACGAATGCATCATGGATGAAATCTTATTTTCATAAAGCCACATTGTTATACAACAATATCTACTGTATGGCCTTGGTCTGTGCACAAGTTAACCTGTATTGTGATAATTCTTGTTCTCTTGCCTTCTATATAAACGAGTATGACAGGTACTTGTGTGGTTAGAATATTCGAAATGTGTAGCGCAAAATACACCACAGGTTTCAGATAACCTACGTCTTCTTATTGTTTTGTCAAAACGTATAAAATGAAAATAATTGCTGGAAATAGCAAGTGTTCACTTAAAACGAAGAGAAAATTCATCTGTTTGGTGGAACGTATTATTAGGGGATTGATATCTAATTTCAGTTTATTACAGCGTCTCATTTATCAACTGCATTTTTTGACGAACTAACATCAACACATTGACAGGGGTATGAATCAAAGATTAGGCGTTAATACTCCATGACTGCTTGCTAAAACACCCACTGAATTGTATGTCACGTGGATTGTGAGAAAGACCTTATTTACTGAATGAGACTGTTATGTCAACTACACACTATTACACACTAATAATGGAATATTTGAACATTGAATGAAGGTGGAATCAGATGCATGGTGTGCCAAGGGTGACAATCTGAACTGCCAGTTGAAGTAAACTGCTTTTTAGGTTGAGAATCAAACGTTTCTCTGTTATCATCATTGTGAGAGAATATTTCGACTATCTTTTGCATAGCAAATCCAATCCTTCCAAAAGCTGCTACTTTGACGCGGTGGACGGGCTTGAACACCACAATGACCCAACAAGCTATGCTGGCTGAGACTTATGTCGCTTGAGGTCCTACTTTTCCTGAAAGCTTGTTTGGATAGCGGTTAGACAAAAAGCAGTCACCCAATCCAACGCTATGACTCAAACAAAATCACAAAATATCATGCGGATCGGTCGGGGCCCGGATTAACAACGACCGCGCTTTCTGCTGCCGTGTCACAGGGCAGAAGTGATAAATATGCTACTGAGACGCACCAAATATAATAGAACGAACGAAAACAGGCCGCGTGTGACCGGCCTCAAGCAGTTGTCCCCTGGACTCTGGAGTCACGTAACCAACTTCCACGTTGTGAGCAGCCGGGAAGTAACAATCGCATTCCCAATCCAAAATGCCCGCGAAACCTCTCTAAACCTCACTCATCTTTGTCTTCATCTTCATCTCTATTATCTTACCTTTCTTCTACTGATGCGACTCCTCTACTTGATGTCTCTTCACTCCCTCTTCCCTCTGTGTCCACTAAAAACGACGGAAGCCAAAAAACCACTAACGATAGTCTCCTAAAGCCACGCCACCAATTTCATTTAGGAGCATTTAATGTTAGGACACTTTGCCAAATAGGACAACAAGCATCACTAGCCAAGACTCTGGCATCCCGAGCCATTGATGTATGTTGTGTTTCAGAAACACGCATACAAGACCCAAGTGTGGTTATTCACCTAACTCCAACTGGCCAACAGGATGAATCTGCGAAATTCCCCTTGAGGATATCAGGAGATGCCGCAGCTAGTTCACGAGGATTAGCTAGTGTAGGGATAGCTTTGAGTACTAGAGCAAAAAAGACATTACTTGACTGGATCCCGGTAGATAGCCGAATTTGTGCCATCCGTCTGAACGGATCAGTAAAAAGGAGAAAGGACTGCACTACTCGCCGATGCCTTTTCGTAATCTCCGCCTACGCCCCCACTGACTACAGTTCGGATGAAACGAAGGATGAGTTCTATCAAAAGCTGTCTAGTTCGCTGAGAAAGGCTAAACGCTCAGATATAGTCGTTCTAGCTGGTGACTTTAACGCTCAAGTAGGGAAATTGTGTCAATCTGAGAAGGATGTCGGTGGCACAAATGGGGTTCCGTGCCAGCGACCTGACAACGGTGACCATCTCCTACAGTTCTGTTCAGATAATCATTTGTTTCTTGTAAGCACTAACTTCAAACACAAGGAGAGACATTGTCTGACCTGACGACTCCCATCATCAAACCAACGCTGGACACAAATAGACCACATAATAATAAGCTATCATTGGCGTGGGTCGGTAGGAGATTGTCGCTCCTTCTGGAACACGTGTGTAGATATCAATCACGCACTGGTCCGCACTCGTGTGTGCTCGTGACTGAACGGACGCAGGAAACAGCTGGCGAAAAACACATCACGTCTTCAGCTCTATCAGGAAACTAAGTCCCTATTTGAGGAAGAACTGGCTAAACACATATCTGAGTTCGACAGCTGTGCTCACCCTGAAGAAGCCTGGAAGAATATTCAATCAGCCATAGATACAGCTGTAAAAGCTGTGAATAAGGTAAATCTAAAGGTGAGTAAAAACCTTTGGATTTCGACTGCCCCATCCGAACTGATAGATGCTAGAAGACGTATTCCGGCGAGCTCCGAATTCAATGAGGAGCGAAAGCTGCACAAAAGAAAACTCACGTAAAGTCTCGGCAAGGACCGTGAACAGTGGTGCGTGACAAAGGCGAAAGAGATGGAAAAAGCATCGGCGATAGGCAACACTAGGCAACTCTTTAGACTCAGGGAAACAGGTGGCAAAAGGCAAATCATAAAGGAGACTATATCTGAGAAAAATGGCTCCGTAATTAGCTCCCAGGATAGACGCCTTGAACGCTGTATAGAACACTTTTAGGAGCAGTTTAATTGGCCTACAGCCACACTTAACCTGCCGAACATCCAACACCTCCCTGAATGAGATACAGACACAGGTCCTCCTTCCTTAACTGAGGTTACTAAAGCTGTCACTAATCTGAAACAAGGCAAAGCAGCGGGACCTGATGTAGTGACTACAGAAGTACTGAAGTACGGTGGAGACAGTTTACTGTCTGCGTTAACTGAGGTTCTAAGCAGCGTCTGGGAACCATAGGAAGTCTCATTGGGTTGGTGTAAGTCACTGATCATCCCGATATACAAGAAGGGAGACAAGTCTTCCTGTGATAATCACAGGGGGATTAGCTTGACTAATATAGTATCTAAAGTCCTAGGCTCAATAATCATGCGTAGACTAAGTGATGCTTGAGAAGCACAAATACGAGAAAACCAAACAGACTTTAGGCCAGGAAGAGGGTGTTTTGATCATATCTTCACCCTCCAACAGATTCTAGAACATAGGCATTCCTACCGACGTTCAACAATCATTATATTTCTTGACCTAAAGGCGGCATTCGATTCTGTCGACCGAGAGGTTCTCTTGCGATGCTTGGCTGTCAAGGGAATGCCAAGAAAATACATTGCACTGATTAAGGCACTCTACTCGTACTCATGCAGCCAGGTGAGGGCTTATGGCGAGTTGTCATCTGAAGTGGTGACGACTAGTGGCGTCCGTCAAGGATGCCCATTATCCCCATTTCTATTCAACTTCATCATAGGTGTACTAATGGACTTAACTCTAACTCACTTCAGAGACTCAGGGATTGACTTGTCACCAGGGAATAATCTCGTTGACTTAGAATATGCAGGCGATGTAGTCCTTCTAGGCGAGGACGCTGTCAAAATGCAGAGTCTTCTGAACACCTTGAGCTGCAATCTACGAGTGTTTGGCATTCGATTTGCTCCGGCCAAATACAAGATGATGTTACAGGATTGGACTACACCGACTCCTAGATTAGAAATAGGAAGTGAAGTGGTAGGGCACGTTGACCGCTTCACTTACTTGGGAAGTACCGTCAGCCCCAACGGGTTGATCTCTGACGAAATCTCAGCACGGATACAGAGGGCTAGTTTCTCATATGCCAGTTTACGCCGTCTCTGGCATAGACGTGATATCCAACTATCGACCAAAGGGCGTGTGTACTGCTCAGCAGTCCGCTCCGTCCTCCTTTATGGCTGTGAGACCTGGCCATTGAGAGTGGAAGACATGAAAAGATTAGCTGTCTTTGATCAAAGGTGTCTGCGTTCTATCTCCCGTGTGAAGTGGTATAATAGGTTGAGCAATATTGAGGTTGGGCGTTGAGTGCTAGGTAAGGAGGGGAAATCAATGGACGAGACTGTGAAATTACATCAGCTGAGATGGTAAGGACATGTGTTACGTATGCCTAGCCATCGACTTCCTCGACGGGCGACGTTAACTGACATAGGATGGAGTAGGTTGGAAAAGAGCTAGCGGCGGTCAAACCAGAACATGGCCTCATCAGTCAATGAAATCTACAACAGTTAGCCTAGGCTACGTAGGAAGGTGTAAACTTCCTGGTTGGGTCCTCGGGACGGTAAAAACCAATGGTTGGAAACAATTAGTGACATGGATCAAAATCGTTCTCAATGGCGCAGATGCATCCACTCCTTGTGACTAATGATTTCAAATAAAACTATATTGTCCTTCGTTATAACTATTCCTTTGTGTCACACCTCTCTCTACTGTCTCTAATGTGAATTTCTCCTACTTTCTTCTCTTGCTTTGTGTGCTACATGGAGTGTGGCGACTTGAACTGCCGCAAAGATGTGCAAAGTTCTATGTCGAAAACAGGCAGACAGAAATCCAAATATGGATAAGATTAGTTCTATTAGGAATACCATTAGTAACCTCGGATAATGAGACCAATATAAAAATAATGCCTTTATTCCAAACATTATTTCTAATAAAATATAGTGCGATAACACACGCTGGAAATTTCACATTACATATTCAAATACCAGATTTTAAAATATTGACATACTGACAAATTCTGAATTGATACGAAATATGTGGAGTAGACAACATTAGAGAGAAAGTAAAATGAGACAGAAACACCGGAGAAAACGAAATTGCTAAGTTTAGAAGCTGCAAAATGTGAGGTATACAATTGAAGAAAAGTGACACGAATGCATCATGGATGAAATCTTATTTTCATAAAGCCACATTGTTATACAACAATATCTACTGTATGGCCTTGGTCTGTGCACAAGTTAACCTGTATTGTGATAATTCTTGTTCTCTTGCCTTCTATATAAACGAGTATGACAGGTACTTGTGTGGTTAGAATATTCGAAATGTGTAGCGCAAAATACACCACAGGTTTCAGATAAGCTACGTCTTCTTATTGTTTTGTCAAAACGTATAAAATGGAAATAATTGCTGGAAATAGCAAGTGTTCACTTAAAACGAAGAGAAAATTCATCTGTTTGGTGGAACGTATTATTAGGGGATTGATATCTAATTTCAGTTTATTACAGCGTCTCATTTATCAACTGCATTTTTTGACGAACTAACATCAACACATTGACAGGGGTATGAATCAAAGATTAGGCGTTAATAATCCATGACTGCTTGCTAAAACACCCACTGAATTGTATGTCACGTGGATTGTGAGAAAGACCTTATTTGCTGAATGAGACTGTTATATCAACTGCACACTAATATTAATGTATTTCAACATCAAATAAGGGTGGAATCAGATGCATGGTGTGCCAAGGGTGACAATCTGAACTGCCAGTTGAAGTAAACTGCTTTTTAGGTTGAGAATCAAACGTTTCTCTGTTATCATCATTGTGAGAGAATATTTCGACTATCTTTTGCATAGTACTTCCAAATATGGATGAGACTGATGATATTAGCAATACCATTTGTTACCTCGCATAATGAGATATTATTAATAATAACACCTTCCTTCCAAACATGATTTATGAAAAAAATATAGTTCGATATTACACGCTGAAAATTCCGCATTACGTATTCAAATACCAGAATTCAAAAGATTGACATACTGTTCATCACTGTGTGATTTATCAAATTAAATTTTATTTAGTTAAAGCCACAGTGTTAAATGGTAATATCTGTTGTATATAAACGAAGCAAGAACGTTATGTGATTGCTATGGTATTATTATGAGCAATAAAGTTTGATCGAAACGCGATCAATCAGTAAATATTACAGCATAACACTGTATGACTTTATCAAAATTGAAATGTTACACAAAATGAAGTTATACTCCATCTCAGTCCTCAACTTTTGCCCTTGCGTTGTCCAAAACATGGTAATTAACGGTAATCAACGCAGAAGAATTTGAATTAGCGTGATGCGGTTACACAAAAATATGAGTAGCTTAATGAGTTGGTAGTGGTTAGGATGCACATACAAAAACACAGGAAAATATGGAATTATTTGAGAGTTCAAAAATTACGAATGTCATAGGGAGTTAGAACAAACAAACGCACAACCATCCAGTCTACACGTTTGTTACCATGATAGCATAAGTGGTTGGATGATTTTCTTTTTGTATACAGGACTCCAGCTGAATGTGTAAGGATTCAGTGATACAGAGGAGACGAAAACGTATTGCCTTTGATAGTTTATTATTCACTATGCAGGAGGTGTTTGCTGAGATGGAATGACCAGTCTTGATCAAATGGTTGATTTTCACACTGTTTATACAGCCAGTTTGACCATTTTGTTGCACCGCCTGACTAATTTACCCGGCTATTCAGAAGCAGGTAAACTGATATAGGTACAATGAAGTGGCCAGATACGAAAAGATCTTGCTGTTTAAGCTTTTTCGGACTGATGTACACTAGTCATTCCATATCAACAAACACAACTTTCAAAGTTATCTGTTAAGTGAAATATAAACTATCAAAGTTAATACACTCTCGTCTCGTTCGTATCTCTTAAACCTCAGACATTCAGTTGGAAAAACCAGAGTTAAGTATACAAATATATTCCATATTTATTTCTACAGATTCGGTTCTTTTTCTTTCGCTGAAATGCTCTCAAATGCAAAGACAAATCTGGGTTTACAAGAATTCAAAAATATTTCTCTTTAATTCCATTATATTCCTCGTCATAAAAATGTTGGCCTGCAGTACGACGAATGAGTCACATATTTCTTAACGGAGACGGATAAAATTAGGGATAGATCTACAAAGCTGAGGCATCTTAATTACAGTACCATACACTGCTTACAAAAAATGGAGGTATATAGTAAGAAATTCAAATCACAGCCATTCCCAAGGCTTCAAATAATGGTGGCCCGATTCATAACTCGACCTACATCCCCTTAGACTGTGAATTGTAGTGTTTGAAACTTTTCTTGAGGTCCAGTTACTCCACAGTTCACTCAAGAAAACCTTAATTATTCTGTGACGCTGAGTTGTCGGTATAAACAGTCGCTTGCATATTGATCAAGCACATGATCAGCTTGTTGACTTGCAGCTCTGTTACTATGACATCACGTACTGTCATGGGAATAGTTTCATTGATATGAAACAGGCTCAAACCATTCTCGAAATTAGTGTGATAAATGATTCCAAAGATATAACCAACTACTCACTCGACTGTTCTGTAAAATCCAACATATTTGTAAATATATTAGAGTTTCAATTGAATTGTTTCATTTTCTCAGTATAAATGTTTACATTTTTCACATGTATCCCACATCAAATGAATATTAGCCTGTAATACTTTCATTGTGTTGATATTAAATATATGCTAGTGATATTTATAAATTTTTCAGTTGAAAATTAATTTCATACATTTGTTCCCCTTAATGAATTTAAACAAAGCAACAACTACAGATTTAGCAGAATAAAATGGTACCATATTTTATTTCGTCGCCTTCTCTTCAGCTGCTTACAGGGCAAAAACATTATTAAATGTATCTACAATAACAATTTTACATGCTTACACAGAGGTCATTTTAAACAGAAATCAATCGATCAATATACACACACTAATAATATATACATATATATATATATATGCAATCTTGAACACAATTCCGAGCAATAATAAACCTACAAAATGAAAACTTTTCAGTATCTTGCACTAGGATGAAAAATATTCAGTTACCAGGGCAAAGAAAGACTGATAACTGGTTCTTTCTGAACGCACAAATCAGGTTTTAGGCGCTTGATGGAAAAGGCTTCAGCAAACTTAAGGAGCATTGAACTCTTTTGCTTATTGATAATTTTGAATGACTTTTCCACGTCCACCTCATGACCCGTGTCAAGAACATTGCAGGGATGATCAACAGAAGGCTGAGTACATCACTAGCCATAGCCTATCCACAAGCTAAGCTCGTTCCCGTCTTTCGAACAACTTGCTCTCTGGTACAATCAGAAAATCGATAGATATCCTTCTCATGTTAACTCCAACTGTATATACAAATTTACATGTATCTGCGGGAGCAGTTACATTGGAAGAACAGAAAGAAGAGCATATCTACGATTTTCTGAACATGTACCAAAAAGCTTACGTCTAAAGGGAACAAATGCCTTAGGCAGTGCCATCGCCAGGCATCTTCTTGACACGGGTCATGAGGTGGACGTGGAAAAGTCATTCAAAATTATCAATAAGCAAAAGAGTTCAATGCTCCTTAAGTTTGCTGAAGCCTTTTCCATCAAGCGCCTAAAACCTGATTTGTGCGTTCAGAAAGAACCAGTTATCAGTCTTTCTTTGCCCTGGTAACTGAATATTTTTCATCCTAGTGCAAGATACTGAAAAGTTTTCATTTTGTAGGTTTATTATTGCTCGGAATTGTGTTCAAGATTGCATATATATATATATGTATATATTATTAGTGTATGTGTATACTGATCGATTGATTTCTGTTTAAAATGAACTCTGTGTAAGTATGTAAAATTGTTATTGTAGATACATTTAATAATGTTTTTGCCCTGTAAGCAGCTGAAGAGAAGGCGACGAAATAAAATATGGTACCATTTTATTCTGCTAAATCTGTAGTTGTTGCTCTGTTTGAAAATTAATTCTTCAACATTAAGATGCGACAGAACCACACACAATTATAGTCCATATTTTCAGTCCTGCATGCTACTGGCCAACATATCTACCAAAAATTGAAAGTTTAGACATGTGCTCAAGTCATCTTGAATAGTTAATCCAAAGTATTGTGCATATTTGACAAACTGCTCCGCATATATTTCTCATTATGTATACCTACATCAATGACTTCAAAGTATTTATCCACAGATTTCCACCGTAATAAGATGAATTCCTTGAATCTGTCTTCATCAAAATTTTGCTCCTTGCTTCATATGTGATTGCATCAACGTCATCATAACAGAACATCTATTTCTCCAATTTTGTTTCTATTGAATAATCTTGAAACACCGGAAACTAAGTCAATACACACTAGACGAAGTATCTCTGGTCAAATGGCTGCGTATTCAATATACAGTAAGTGATCTGTTTCAATAAAAGTTGTCAACAGATATTGATATGAAACAGGAGAAGATGATTCTCAAAATTAGTGCGATAAATGATTCCAAATATATAAAAAACTACTCACTCGATTCATCTGCAAAATCCAAGATATTTGTAAATACCTTAGAGTCTCGATAACTGAGTATTACAAGTTTAAATGGAACTAATCTGATAATGTGCATGGCGATCGAGTGTATTATCACTGAGCCAAAGAATATATAAGAAAAGTTCTATTGCTGGCGAAGAATTACCAGAAAACGTGAAAAAACTAGTTTAAGATTATGTAGATGAAATTGTGAGTAAAAGGAAAGAAAAGAAATACAATTAGCTGTTACGCAGTTTGCAGAGAAAAGCGCAGAAAAAAGATTTCCTCTCAACCCAAATTGTTCTTTGCATACGTTTTTAGGATGTAGTCCTCAGTGAAGTGGATCTCAAGGTTTTATCGCTTGGCCCTAAATTTTGTGGTAGCCATGTAAAAATCAACAAAATGGATGCACAAATTCAGTTCGAAATTCTCTACCATCAAACTGAAGGCCTAACACCCTCATCAACTGAATATGTTAAAAGACTTAAATCAACACTGGTCGATTGCTGCTATTATTAATTTAATGGTAAACGCGATTCATATAGTATTTTGACCAAAGAAATATAGAGAAGCTCTGAATGTTCTTCGTAAAAATGACAACATAATAACAACAAGACCGAATAAGGGCTCAGGAGCAGTTATCATGAACAAAGCGGATTACTTTGGGGAGATGATAGCATTCCTAATGATAGTCTTAAATTCCAGAGAATCCCCTCTTCTCTAGATCCGATTGAAAAGATAGAGAAACAGTTAGCGGAAACATTCAGAAGACTGAAACAACAAGGCTATTTCCCACAGACTCAGTATACATCACTTTAACCCGCTGGGACGTTCACACCAAGATCATTTGGCTCGTCTAAAGTGCACAAAAATGATGCTCCGCTTCGGCCAGTATTAGATATGTTAAATTCACCATAGCATCCCGCAGCCAAATGATTAGCCGAACTCTTCCAGCCTCTTCATACCGAGTTGGTGAAACACCGCGTGAAGGATACTTTGGGATTTTTTGAAAGGATAAAAGATTTAAATGTTGACAATAAATTCATGATATCATTTAACGTATCTTACCTATTCACGAATGAACCACTTACGGAAACAGTGAACTTTGTATGCGAACAACTCATAAGACGAAATATCGATGTTGGCATACCTATATCTTTGATGAAACAGGTTCTCTTGAATGTCCACTTTTTATTTAATAGGGAACTATATAGATAAATCGACGGCGTGGCAATGGGGCCACCACTAGGACCCATTCTAGTCGACGTTTTTTGCGAAACTAGAAAATGGACCTTTGAGAGATGTTACTGATGGAGCAGAATTCTATTGTCAGTACAAGAATAATATATTTTTGATTATAAAAAGTGTGGATGAAGAAAAGAACATCCTGGATAAATTTAACAATGTTCATCCTGCAATAAATTTTACGATTGAGAAGAAAAAGACTCTAGTATTTCATTTCTAGACGTCCTAATGCTCAGAAAAGAGGATGGCACAATGAGAAGAAATGTATATAGAATACCTACATCAATGGTTCACAGAACTCATTTTTCAGCTTCGTGCACTCAAAATACAAACGCAAGCTGATAAAGTGCTTGCTTCACAGAGCAAGAGCAATGTTTTCGGATGGTTGTCGACCTAAGGAACGTAATAATAATAATAAGCAACTGCTGAGTGCAAATGGTTCTCCAGAAAATTGTGTTGATAAAATCACAGCCATTCCCAAGGCTTCGAATAATGGTGGCCCGATTCATAACTCGACCTACATCCCCTTAGACTGTGAATTGTAGTGTTTGAAACTTTTCTTGAGGTCCAGTTACTCCACAGTTCACTCAAGAAAACCTTAATTATTCTGTGACGCTGAGTTGTCGGTATAAACAGTCGCTTGCATATTGATCAAGCACATGATCAGCTTGTTGACTTGCAGCTCTGTTACTATGACATCACGTACTGTCATGGGAATAGTTTCATTGATATGAAACAGGCTCAAACCATTCTCGAAATTAGTGTGATAAATGATTCCAAAGATATAACCAACTACTCACTCGATTGTTCTGTAAAATCCAACATATTTGTAAATATATTAGAGTTTCAATTGAATTGTTTCATTTTCTTAGTATAAATGTTTACATTTTTCACATGTATCCCACATCAAATGAATATTAGCCTGTAATACTTTCATTGTGTTGATATTAAATATATGCTAGTGATATTTATAAATTTTTCAGTTGAAAATTAATTTCATACATTTGTTCCCCTTAATGAATTTAAACAAAGCAACAACTACAGATTTAGCAGAATAAAATGGTACCATATTTTATTTCGTCGCCTTCTCTTCAGCTGCTTACAGGGCAAAAACATTATTAAATGTATCTACAATAACAATTTTACATGCTTACACAGAGGTCATTTTAAACAGAAATCAATCGATCAATATACACACACTAATAATATATACATATATATATATATGCAATCTTGAACACAATTCCGAGCAATAATAAACCTACAAAATGAAAACTTTTCAGTATCTTGCACTAGGATGAAAAATATTCAGTTACCAGGGCAAAGAAAGACTGATAACTGGTTCTTTCTGAACGCACAAATCAGGTTTTAGGCGCTTGATGGAAAAGGCTTCAGCAAACTTAAGGAGCATTGAACTCTTTTGCTTATTGATAATTTTGAATGACTTTTCCACGTCCACCTCATGACCCGTGTCAAGAACATTGCAGGGATGATCAACAGAAGGCTGAGTACATCACTAGCCATAGCCTATCCACAAGCTAAGCTCGTTCCCGTCTTTCGAACAACTTGCTCTCTGGTACAATCAAAAATCGATAGATATCCTTCTCATGTTAACTCCAACTGTATATACAAATTTACATGTATCTGCGGGAGCAGTTACATTGGAAGAACAGAAAGAAGAGCATATCTACGATTTTCTGAACATGTACCAAAAAGCTTACGTCTAAAGGGAACAAATGCCTTAGGCAGTGCCATCGCCAGGCATCTTCTTGACACGGGTCATGAGGTGGACGTGGAAAAGTCATTCAAAATTATCAATAAGCAAAAGAGTTCAATGCTCCTTAAGTTTGCTGAAGCCTTTTCCATCAAGCGCCTAAAACCTGATTTGTGCGTTCAGAAAGAACCAGTTATCAGTCTTTCTTTGCCCTGGTAACTGAATATTTTTCATCCTAGTGCAAGATACTGAAAAGTTTTCATTTTGTAGGTTTATTATTGCTCGGAATTGTGTTCAAGATTGCATATATATATATATGTATATATTATTAGTGTATGTGTATACTGATCGATTGATTTCTGTTTAAAATGAACTCTGTGTAAGTATGTAAAATTGTTATTGTAGATACATTTAATAATGTTTTTGCCCTGTAAGCAGCTGAAGAGAAGGCGACGAAATAAAATATGGTACCATTTTATTCTGCTAAATCTGTAGTTGTTGCTCTGTTTGAAAATTAATTCTTCAACATTAAGATGCGACAGAACCACACACAATTATAGTCCATATTTTCAGTCCTGCATGCTACTGGCCAACATATCTACCAAAAATTGAAAGTTTAGACATGTGCTCAAGTCATCTTGAATAGTTAATCCAAAGTATTGTGCATATTTGACAAACTGCTCCGCATATATTTCTCATTATGTATACCTACATCAATGACTTCAAAGTATTTATCCACAGATTTCCACCGTAATAAGATGAATTCCTTGAATCTGTCTTCATCAAAATTTTGCTCCTTGCTTCATATGTGATTGCATCAACGTCATCATAACAGAACATCTATTTCTCCAATTTTGTTTCTATTGAATAATCTTGAAACACCGGAAACTAAGTCAATACACACTAGACGAAGTATCTCTGGTCAAATGGCTGCGTATTCAATATACAGTAAGTGATCTGTTTCAATAAAAGTTGTCAACAGATATTGATATGAAACAGGAGAAGATGATTCTCAAAATTAGTGCGATAAATGATTCCAAATATATAAAAAACTACTCACTCGATTCATCTGCAAAATCCAAGATATTTGTAAATACCTTAGAGTCTCGATAACTGAGTATTACAAGTTTAAATGGAACTAATCTGATAATGTGCATGGCGATCGAGTGTATTATCACTGAGCCAAAGAATATATAAGAAAAGTTCTATTGCTGGCGAAGAATTACCAGAAAACGTGAAAAAACTAGTTTAAGATTATGTAGATGAAATTGTGAGTAAAAGGAAAGAAAAGAAATACAATTAGCTGTTACGCAGTTTGCAGAGAAAAGCGCAGAAAAAAGATTTCCTCTCAACCCAAATTGTTCTTTGCATACGTTTTTAGGATGTAGTCCTCAGTGAAGTGGATCTCAAGGTTTTATCGCTTGGCCCTAAATTTTGTGGTAGCCATGTAAAAATCAACAAAATGGATGCACAAATTCAGTTCGAAATTCTCTACCATCAAACTGAAGGCCTAACACCCTCATCAACTGAATATGTTAAAAGACTTAAATCAACACTGGTCGATTGCTGCTATTATTAATTTAATGGTAAACGCGATTCATATAGTATTTTGACCAAAGAAATATAGAGAAGCTCTGAATGTTCTTCGTAAAAATGACAACATAATAACAACAAGACCGAATAAGGGCTCAGGAGCAGTTATCATGAACAAAGCGGATTACTTTGGGGAGATGATAGCATTCCTAATGATAGTCTTAAATTCCAGAGAATCCCCTCTTCTCTAGATCCGATTGAAAAGATAGAGAAACAGTTAGCGGAAACATTCAGAAGACTGAAACAACAAGGCTATTTCCCACAGACTCAGTATACATCACTTTAACCCGCTGGGACGTTCACACCAAGATCATTTGGCTCGTCTAAAGTGCACAAAAATGATGCTCCGCTTCGGCCAGTATTAGATATGTTAAATTCACCATAGCATCCCGCAGCCAAATGATTAGCCGAACTCTTCCAGCCTCTTCATACCGAGTTGGTGAAACACCGCGTGAAGGATACTTTGGGATTTTTTGAAAGGATAAAAGATTTAAATGTTGACAATAAATTCATGATATCATTTAACGTATCTTACCTATTCACGAATGAACCACTTACGGAAACAGTGAACTTTGTATGCGAACAACTCATAAGACGAAATATCGATGTTGGCATACCTATATCTTTGATGAAACAGGTTCTCTTGAATGTCCACTTTTTATTTAATAGGGAACTATATAGATAAATCGACGGCGTGGCAATGGGGCCACCACTAGGACCCATTCTAGTCGACGTTTTTTGCGAAACTAGAAAATGGACCTTTGAGAGATGTTACTGATGGAGCAGAATTCTATTGTCAGTACAAGAATAATATATTTTTGATTATAAAAAGTGTGGATGAAGAAAAGAACATCCTGGATAAATTTAACAATGTTCATCCTGCAATAAATTTTACGATTGAGAAGAAAAAGACTCTAGTATTTCATTTCTAGACGTCCTAATGCTCAGAAAAGAGGATGGCACAATGAGAAGAAATGTATATAGAATACCTACATCAATGGTTCACAGAACTCATTTTTCAGCTTCGTGCACTCAAAATACAAACGCAAGCTGATAAAGTGCTTGCTTCACAGAGCAAGAGCAATGTTTTCGGATGGTTGTCGACCTAAGGAACGTAATAATAATAATAAGCAACTGCTGAGTGCAAATGGTTCTCCAGAAAATTGTGTTGATAAAATCACAGCCATTCCCAAGGCTTCGAATAATGGTGGCCCGATTCATAACTCGACCTACATCCCCTTAGACTGTGAATTGTAGTGTTTGAAACTTTTCTTGAGGTCCAGTTACTCCACAGTTCACTCAAGAAAACCTTAATTATTCTGTGACGCTGAGTTGTCGGTATAAACAGTCGCTTGCATATTGATCAAGCACATGATCAGCTTGTTGACTTGCAGCTCTGTTACTATGACATCACGTACTGTCATGGGAATAGTTTCATTGATATGAAACAGGCTCAAACCATTCTCGAAATTAGTGTGATAAATGATTCCAAAGATATAACCAACTACTCACTCGACTGTTCTGTAAAATCCAACATATTTGTAAATATATTAGAGTTTCAATTGAATTGTTTCATTTTCTTAGTATAAATGTTTACATTTTTCACATGTATCCCACATCAAATGAATATTAGCCTGTAATACTTTCATTGTGTTGATATTAAATATATGCTAGTGATATTTATAAATTTTTCAGTTGAAAATTAATTTCATACATTTGTTCCCCTTAATGAATTTAAACAAAGCAACAACTACAGATTTAGCAGAATAAAATGGTACCATATTTTATTTCGTCGCCTTCTCTTCAGCTGCTTACAGGGCAAAAACATTATTAAATGTATCTACAATAACAATTTTACATGCTTACACAGAGGTCATTTTAAACAGAAATCAATCGATCAATATACACACACTAATAATATATACATATATATATATATGCAATCTTGAACACAATTCCGAGCAATAATAAACCTACAAAATGAAAACTTTTCAGTATCTTGCACTAGGATGAAAAATATTCAGTTACCAGGGCAAAGAAAGACTGATAACTGGTTCTTTCTGAACGCACAAATCAGGTTTTAGGCGCTTGATGGAAAAGGCTTCAGCAAACCTAAGGAGCATTGAACTCTTTTGCTTATTGATAATTTTGAATGACTTTTCCACGTCCACCTCATGACCCGTGTCAAGAACATTGCAGGGATGATCAACAGAAGGCTGAGTACATCACTAGCCATAGCCTATCCACAAGCTAAGCTCGTTCCCGTCTTTCGAACAACTTGCTCTCTGGTACAATCAAAAATCGATAGATATCCTTCTCATGTTAACTCCAACTGTATATACAAATTTACATGTATCTGCGGGAGCAGTTACATGT